>NMRB01002048.1:114864-130528 GCA_002633025.1 Notospermus geniculatus | reverse complement strand
TACTTGGCCATCCATTCAGATAAACAGTTGGCATCTACCGATTTTCCCCTGAGTTATGCCTGCTGTACATGATCAAATTTTTCATCCATTTTAAATTCAGATTTCTGGCCTATTGGGGCTTCAAATATAAAAACCGCATCTAGGCCTTTTTTGCTGAGCATATTCAGAAAATTGGATGAAAAATTTGATCGTGTACAGCAGGCATTAGACATATCCGAGAAATAGAGAGCTTATCTCGGTTTCCTTTATTTTGATATTACACACTGTAGACTGTGCTGGTATGCAATGATGACTTAGCAGCAACACAAGCTGTAATACACAGTATCAGTTTCTGTATTTTACTTAACTGTTCAGGTTTGTCTGTCTCACTGAACTTGTCAGTGTTGTTTGAACATCAAATTAACTTCAGACTTGGTCATGTTGGTTAGCTGGCATTGCTTATCCATTCAGGAATACCATCGCTCAGTTACCTTCCTCAATGAGTAACCCTTCATGATTTCACTTCTTGGGTCTATCTGTTGTAGGCCTACTTGCCAAAACTGTTTCATCAAAACTTCCGACTTTCTATTGTAGCATTGCTTATCTTCCCTTACAGAAATGTGCCATGTGTAAATGACATTATACCACATGGTAATGGGCAAATTTTACACCAAAAATGTGTATTTTTATTTACACATTTTGGTGTAAATTTTGCCCATTGCCACGTGGTAATGTCATTTACACATGGCACATTTTTGTAAGGGTCATGTTCAAGAATAACGAAATTCATTACTTTTCATGAGTACCGACCGCAAGTTTTTTTTTTTTTCATGATTTGTGTTCTCTGTTCAGACCTGTCTCTTTGTGCTTGCCACTTTGTATCAGAACTTCAGATTTGCCATTTGGTACGCTGTACAGTAGCATTGTTTTACTTCAGTATGAGTAGAGTGTTGTCACAAAGCAGCCATAATCATGAGCCTATGTATTTTCCATTCCATTTAACTCTGGGAAGTGTAATATTCAGAAATGTATGCAACTGTCAATGAAAAGTCTCTACGCCCTGGTCAGGAATTCAACATGTTTTCGGTGCCATTATTCAAATTTCTTTTAAATTTGTTGTCATAAAACATAGAAATGCCTCCCGGGTGATTTCCTGACGAAACAGGTTCGTTGGGAATGTTAAGTTTGGTCTCGCTCCACGATTTCTCTGGATACATGTTGCATGACTGAAGAGTTGGGAGAATACAGCTCAGAGTCGCATACTTCATCATTGAACCAGATTGATATAAAAAATTATAAACCTGTATATTCTATGCATCGTTCTGAAAGTGTTCTGTCATGTCGCATTGAATTACTGACCAGGGGAATACAGAGTTTTCATTGACCACTGCATTGGTCTATGCATTTCATTCATTTGCTTATTGACAATGATTAGGGGGTTGCCAAGAGTTGTAAGTTGCACTGACGAATTGGGAACTCATACATTCACGACAAGTCAATGAACAATCAACTCTAGTAGCAATACATGTAGTTCAACTTTCATGCATTTTTCTCTGGTCAACATGGTGCAGATACATAGAAAATTGAAAACTTATCTGTGTTAATTCTGGGTGATTGTCAGGGGCAGCCTCAGTATTTCTTGACTGACAGATAATTTTCTATGTTTGATTTTAAAACATCAAAGTGTCATTTTGTTAAGCTTGCCACTTATCTCATGTTTCTAGTCCATGTTGTATAATACATGAAAAATAGTGAACTAGGCCTATGTTTCTGATGAATTCTGGGTCACTGTCAGGGGCAGCCTCAGTATTTCATGATGGAAAGATACTTTTCTGCGTTTGATTTAACATCAATGTGTCACTTTTTTGGGCGTGCCAAATACCGGTGTCACATTTATGTTCCTAGTCCATGTCGTGCAATGGGGAACCCGCATGACTGCAGATGGCGCAGTCAGTATAAGACCCGAATGACGTACTCTCGTCACTTTTTTCGCTGTTGACGTCAAAGCGTGTGTACATTTTTCTACACAATTTTCCGTGGAAATTTCCCCAAAAGACGTTGTCAGTATTGGCATCCTGTGGCATTTCTGACGAAACAAAGCAGTGATATATGGAGAACTTTGAACATTAAACAGGACAGTGTAATTTAATCAAAATTGAACCAAAGAGAGTGGTTTATTTTGGGGCAAGAAGTCAATGGAAATAATGTTAGAAAATAGGACTTCCGGGGTCTTACACTGACAGCGCCACGTCGTGGCGTAGTTCTGCGGGTTCCTCATCACATGGAACATTTTGAACTTTTTGTGTCTGANGATAGTTTTCTGTGTTCGATTTTAAAATCAGTGGGTCGTATTTTTTTCATAAAGCGGTTCTATTGTTAGAACCGTCTTAGGCCGGTTCCAAGTGTTGTGGTGAAGTACACTTGGCTAAGACGGTTCTAATGGAAGAACCACTTTATGAATACGACCCAATGTGCCACACTTCTTTTGGCGTGCCAATTATCACATACATGTACCATGTATGTACTTCTAGTCCATGTCGTGCAATTACATGGAACATTTTGAACTACTATTTCTTTCTGTTGAATTCTGGGTGATTGTCAGGGGCAGCCTCAGTATTTCATGATGGAAAGATAGTTTTGTGTGTTTGATTTTAACATCAATGTGCCACATTTTTTCGGTGCGCCATTTATGATGTTAATGTTCCTAGTCCATGTCGTGCAATTACATGGAACATTGTGAACTACTATTTGTTTCTGATGAATTCTGGGTGATTGTCAGGGGCAGCCTCAGTATTTCGTGATGGACAGATAGTTTCTGCGTTTGATTAAATTATGTGTCACTTTGTTCGGAATGTCAGCTGTAACATGTGTCCATTTCTCTAGTCCATGGGTCATATGAATAAAAACTAGTGAATGGTTTGAATTTTGCTGTGTAAATGCACTGGGCAATGCTGTACATATCTTTAGTATTGATAGTCTTCATTCATGAAACGCCGTGTCGTGCAGTGGGAGACTACTGTCATTAGAGACCACCCGTTAGCAGACCTCACATCAGCCATGACGTCCATATCATTATGGGTGACGTTGTGGCGTGTATTTCTTGTCTGTGATGTTGGATTTTGTGATGTTCTAGGACAGCTAACTGGTGACGACCTCTGATGGCAATGAAGTCTCCCATTACATGGAAAATGTCAAAATATTATAATGGGGCATGTGCATGTGATATGTTTACACTGCACTAATTTTTGCAGTGCTGTACTCTGTAATGTCTGTGCGAACTGAGACAACCTCTTCTTGAAGAACGCGGCCCACAATTTTCTGGTCAATGAAGTTCGTGTGATCGTGTTCTAATCTAAAACTGCTTTGGGTGATTTTTGGCATTGTATTGGAAACACGGCTGATGATGCATACATGTATCTCTAGTCTGAAGTTTGTGTAATTGGCTTCTCAGACTCGGTTGTTTCAGTGCATCATGTACATATATTTGGGTTTTTTTGCATCATAATTTCCTATATTTAAATGATTTCATTTTGTGTGGATTGAAATCATTTCGTTCTAGTTTTATCACTAACCAATATATTCCTATGACTTGTGGTGAATTGATTCAGTGTTCGTGTTCAGCAGGGTGGTAGGTCATGTTGTTGTTTGATATCTTCAATGTCGTAATCAGTGGTTTAACCCTTTACATCCAAGGTGACTGTCAAAGTTGAATTTCAACCGAGAAAAAAGGGTTGAGAAAAAAAGGGTTAAGGAAGTGGGTGTGGTTGGGTGGGGCCCACTTCATTGTTTTCTTGCATGAAAATCAGCTGTATTTTCGTTGAATTTTAATGCCTCCACCTTAGGTGCAGGTATGAAATTAGTCAGTACCGTGTTGTATTGTAGTGCTGGTTATAATCTTTACATGTGGTCCCACTATTCGGTATTCTAGAGCTGTCTAGGTTATTTCAATGAGTGATTTACTTGACTGAACTACTGTGAGGACACTCTTTGTGTACAGTTCAATTCGTGCATGTCTGGTACCGTATACAAATAGCAAATGATGTATAGCTCTGGGGCCTTATGAATTACTAGTCTTCAATTAATCTTCAACTAATCTTCAATTAAATATGCCTGTGGTGGCCCTTCTAAAAGCTGATTTTATTGCAAGAAAACAGCATGTACTGTAGCAAGCTTCTCCATTGTGTAAACTTTGAATTGTACATGCTTTCAAAAGTTGTACTACAGGGTGTCCGAGAAAGATGGCCGGGTTGCCTACCCAATGTAAACTCGCAATAAACTGATTGTAATGAGAACGTCATTCGTTCCACTGGTTAACCAAACGTGTCAGACTGATGCATGCCAATTGATTTGAACAGGTAAACCAGTCCTGGTGGACTCCTCGCCTCTTCAATTCAATGGTGATAACTTCACCAAAATTGAAGACGTAGACTGTATTTAAAGCTGTGATTGTTCACCAGTCTCCAATGTATAATGCTCACGTTAACCATTTAATGTCTAAGTAGTGGGAGAGTGTACCTGGCAAATTTTCTGAGACACCCTGTATGTGGAGTAATGTCTTTTGCAGTAACATGTTTTCAGTATGATGATCTACCACCCTGATGAGGCCTTAGGGCCGAAACACTTCAGTAGAACTTTGATAACCAACAATCCCCGTACGGTAGTTGTTTGATTTACTGGGACTTGCAACTGACAGCAAGTATTTGGTATTTGGTATTTGCTTGCTTCCAATTTACCACAACTGAATCGTTCATACACCTGTTACCCAATTGGCGAGCGATCACAGTACCTCTAGTTATTCCATAAAAATTAACTTGCTCCGGTGACACTGCACCGGTGTCAATACATTATGAATTATGATACCAGTACATCGCGTTAGTATTCTTCGTATCATTGTACTATCTCTTGAACAGACTGAGATATCAGAACAAATTGTTTTGGGGCAACTAAAGACACTGATCACTCGCCAACATTTTGTGTAAGGCTGCCGTTCCATATGGTTAACGTTTTCACTTTTCCCGTTTCATTTTTCACAGTCTTTCATTTAGATGATTGGTTCCACAGAATTCATGCCCAAAAGAATGAGCATGTTCATTCCTCGAGTCACGGGTGATTTTCATTTATTCATGCATGAAATGAATCGTACTTGTTTGCAGGTAGAAAAATCATGCCTATGGAACCCGCATCATAATAAATACATTACCCAATCTTCGGTTCACCCGTGAAACATTCACGCTTAAACCGTGCAAAAAGGCCGATGAATCGTCAAATCTATGGAATGGGAGCCAATTTTCTTCTGTGAATACCTCTTATTTTTTGTGCTGATAATCTCCAGTCTCATCTTGTTCCGTTAGCACTGTAGCTGTATTTTTTCTGTGCTGCTGGGAGTGTCGGTGGGGGAATTCTTTTGTCGTGTCCCACCGTGCGAAGTGATCTGTCACGTAGAAAAATTGGTCTAGATATCATATCAATATACTGTATTGTGTAAATTTACTTATTTTATACGTGACGCTGTCATCGCAGTTGTGTTGTGAATAGATCTGTTATTAAAATTGTATATATACCACAAGTATGGGTGATACGCAAGTCCTTGTTTTGGGACATAGTATTGTGAGGAGGTTGAAGGAATTTATTTCAGATCCTTCAACCCTCAGTCATCACAGATTCAACTTTAAAGAAAATGTACATAATCTTGGTCTAAGCGATTGCAATGTCAATTTTTTGGGGATAGGGGGTCTGAAGGTCCACCAGATGTGGTGGAATTCATGCATTGTGCAGACATTGAACAGTTTGAGACCCTCTATCGTTATTCTTCAGGTGGGAGGCAATGATATTTCTGGGAGACGCCGCATTGTGGATCCCGAGCACATCGCTCAAGAAATTCTTGCCTATTCAGATCATTTATTGCACACCTTTGGGGTCCAGAAGGTGATCGTTTGTTCTTTGATTCCTAGGCAAAAATGCCCTTTTTTTTATAATGGTGATGTGCACGAGGCCAATTTGCTCCTCCGACAGATCCTGAGGGAAAAGTCTGTCTCGATAGTGTATCATCACCATAAATCTATTTGGCAGACGGGTCTGCATCTTAAAGATGGGGTCCATTTTAACTCTTCTGGGAATTTTATTCTCATGAAGAGTATCCGGGGGGCAATTCTAAATTCCCTGAAAACTTTTTAATGTCATGTGGTCTTTTTTCTTCTTTTTAAAGGGAGACATCCGAAAGATATTGACCGGCGGGCACCTTTGTTTTTGTTTTGATCTACATAGTGTCACCGTTGATAACAGATGGCGCTGTGCATTATGGCACAGGCCCCGAGAGCTATCAGTGAGTACAGAACACGTATCCAACTAAAAAATGGTGCATGTAGTTTGTAAAAAACACACCACCCACGAATTAGTGAGCTCGGTGTGCACTTTGTACAAACTAGCATTTTTGGGTTGGATACGTGGTCTAAATTCACTGATTGCTCTCTCGGGACCTGTGTCATAATGCACAGCACCATCTGTTAATCGAAGGTGACACTATGCAGATCAAAACAAAAACAAAGGTGCTCGCCGGGCAATATCTTTTGGATGTCTCCCTTTAAAGTTAAACATTGCATCGCTTAGCCTTAAGTCATACTCAACTTTTTGTACAGAAGGTGCTGCTCGTTTTCGTCAATTGAGAAATTCATGAGAATTGCGATCCTTGAGGAAATGGAGAAAGCTGTGAAGCTGCGAACTGCAGCGTTTATTCTGTACAGCACAACGAATAATCCCTGTAGTTTGCAAGTGCGTAGCTTGTTCATTTTCCCTAGGATCACAACTCGGATTCCTCAAGTGACAAAAAGGAATATATTATGTATACATGTATTGCTGAAGTATTACTGAACTGTGTACATTCCAAGTCCAAAGGTGTATGTGTGGTGGTCCAGGAAAACACGGTAGAAGTTGCTGAATGGTCAACAAGGGCTGTCAGATTGCCTGTGCATTGATCTACTAGGCTTAGCTACTGTTTACCTGTTACAAAGTGCATTTCAGCGCTTGATATCTGCAGGTTCACCATGTCCATTAACACTTTCCTCATATGTGACATCTGCCAGGTTTTCCGAGGGCCCATTTCACAGAGGGCATTTAAGACTTGGACGCATGTAACTTCGTCAAATGCCTGGTGGAAGTGCGTGCATTGAGTGAAGTTGCACGCGTCGAAGTCTTAAATGTGCTTGGAGAAATCAGCAAATATTAAATGTCTGTAAGGAGTCCAGTATTACCACCTTTTCTTGACAGCCGTCAACACTGCGCCACTGTCCGTCCCAGGGACTAACTACATTGTCAGTGAGTCGACCCGTTTTACGACATACATTTTGTAATGCATTTTTGTACTTCGTCTTACTGCAACTTGGTCACAATAAACTTGGAGTAGAATCATTTTACTGCCGACATACGACAGCATTCGCATTTTCACTTGTATATATTCCGTGCTCTGAAATGTACTGTACAAACGTTTTCATATATATGTAGGTATTATTTTTTTACTTTTGTATAAACAAATAAAATATTTTCATTACAAATTAACCAATGTTTCATTGTTCTGTTAGTGTTTCTCTAAACAGATAGAGAATTGTTCTGGAATTTCTGTAAAAGAAATGCTATACTGTAGTCCCCCCCCCCAAACAGGTTTTCATTAAAATGGCGCAACTCCATCTGCATAAGCTGCAGCTGATTCCTATCCCATGCATTCACAGGAGTGAATGCACTTCGCAGTGTTCAAGTGCAAATTGTACCCATGATTGTTTGGACTACTATCCTGGTGCACTTCAACAACAGTTACACGAGTTTACTTTCGATCGATGGTGATGTACCAATAGTCCCTTGGGCACCAGCAAAATCGTATAAAAAACAACACTGCCTGACAAGGGAACCCTGATACATAGGGCAGGTACTTATCAAATAATTACCTATGTGAGGTTCCTAAGGCATGTGTGAAAGCAATCGCAGTCCCCGGGAACCAAAGTCCGGTCTTATTATTCAACGTGGGATTATTTATGCCACAGAACTACCCTGAACAAGCCATGCATTTTCTGTGGTAGTGCCTTTTTTACCTACCCCCCTAATTTTTAGTGCCTTTTTTACCAGTGCCTTTTTTACCAGTGCCTTTTTTACCAGTGCCTTATTTACCAGTGCCTTATTTACCAGTGCCTTTTTTACCGTGCCTTTTTTACCGGTGCCTTTTTTACCAGTGCCTTTTTTACCGTATCCCGGCTAAAGAGACCATGACCATTCGAATATAACCTTACAATAGCGGGCTATTGTTTGGCGGACTTGCATTCCTAGTAGGACACAGATTCCTCTCACACCAAGATACAGCTACACGGTGCACTGACACGCCGGCGAACAATGGCTCCGCAAAGGAATCAAGACCATGAAACCTTTGTTTGCCGCCGTGTCGATGTAGCGTGTAGCTCTACGTGAACCCAGTGTGCCCCCACGCACCCGCCTGATGTCCCACTGCATTGTTTGTCACACACAGGATTAAGGGTCTTAGTCTCTCTGGAGTCCTATTCAATGGTGCCGCTTAATCCGTAAATGTATTGTTGGGGGACATCACATATCAGGGGATATTAAATTCTACTACACCAGCCTTAGGCTAGAGAATTTTGCATTGTTGAATGCTGCTAGATCACCAATGGCACTTCAATTCTTTGGATTTGCTCTTACTCGTGATAATGAGGAGGTAGCCTAATTTTTTCTACCATTTGATGGCGCTGCGACCGTATCCACTTTTCCACTGTGACGTTGTTCGGAACGTCATGGTCACACCACCGTGACGTTGTGGCTTCATGCTCGCACCGCACATTGCCACGGAGATGACGTCCTGAAGACAATGAAGAGGCCTGATACGGTCGCAGCGACATCTTTCCGTGGAGAAGTGGCGACCTCCTCATTATGGTGTAACAGTAACTAATGTCCCCTTGAAAAAAGTGTCCTTGTCCCTTGTTCAATGATGTTTTAAAATTGAGCCATAGGGCCTACGCTCCCAATACCATACTCGTGTACAGAATAGCGAAAACTGAATACCGGTAGTGTGTAGCTCTATGTAATAGGGGCCCTGGAGCCTTGCTACTGTAACATAGGATGTAGTCCATTGAGGATAACTTCAACCCCTTTCAGATGTGCAGCTGTACTACTATGGTGGACTTAATCAGCAGTAACAGCAGATGCAGAATTTCCTGATGACCATGGGAATTCCCTTGAATGAGGATGAAACCTGTTCTGGACACCGTCTGCACACTAGGGCCTTGTCTCGAGTAAAGTTGTCTCGGGACAAGTTTGTCTCCAACCTTTCTAGCTTAGATTGCATACATTCATCTATCTCACACCTCAAGTAAATTTCCGTGGATGCCATTGGCCAAATCCCGTCACATGAGCTCCGAGAATTTCAATGTCCCCCTCCGAGGTCACCAAACACGGGACATCACAATAATGTCCCCACGACTGGGAAAACTATATTCTTTTTTGACAAGTACCCTTTCTCTACAGCATCCCTACAATAGACTTTTGGTGCACGAGATAAAAAATGTTGCCCTCATTGTGGGGAGATATGTCCCCCCCCCCCCACGACAGTCTCCCTCGGCTTCGTCTCGGGAGGAGTATCGTCCCAGCGGGGAATATTCGCTATGTCTCCCTCCATTTCGGGCAACATTTTTATAATACCTATGGAACACTTTAGACAAAAAAACTAGAAAGGCTTTATGGATTTGGGCAGGTTCAATAGCGTCCAAAGTCAACAGTCAAGATTATCATGCTGAGTGTGGACTATGTTTTGTAAAGCATAGTGCCGTCACCAAGTGATCCAGGGCCAAGCGGTATACCAAGGATCACAGTTCAAGAAATAATCTCTAAAATCTCTGTAATTCTAGATGGGGAGTTAGGACTAGTAAGATTCATATCTGATTCAAACATTTATTGCTTCACTTCATCTGCAGCCGAGACCTTTCACAGTATTCACTAGTTCAATACTAGTACAGTGTATTTTAAAATCAGACAACTTCCTGAGATACATGTAGAACTTCATAGTTATCACAGTTCCAACACCAGGTTCAAGCTAATTAACTCATGGAAAGACACGAGACTCAGTACTGAATATACACGTGACAAGAAAAAACAATTGCCTACTCTAAAGCCTAGCCCAAATTTGCGGCAAAACTCAATGCGTTAGGGGTGTTTTTAAAGTTGACTGACCCAATGCAGTCGAACACACACCCCTAATCCGCTGTGAAGCCATAGTTCACCTGCATGTTGTGTCGCATGTCATCCGATGTAAAATCAGCCTTGGGGGCTAAAATATAAACAATATGAATAGCAGTCACTGTGAGCATCAGTCATACATGGGCATCAAACCCTAAATCCATGTCCAGCTTCTTGGCCCATTTGCATTTTCCCTCAGTTTTATCCATCTTTTTTGTCATTGATTGAACATCTGCGCAGGAATATAAAGCAAGTACCAGTACGACGAGTAAACATGTAGTTTATTCCTTGATAAGGACTGCCAAAGTTTGTCTCATATGAAGGTTGTTGATAAGCTGACTTCCGGCTCGGCTGATTCTGTAAAGAGATGGAGTCACTGAGATGATTGACTGTCAATCTCCACATATAGGCCCTATGTGAGTGAGGAGTGGTGCAGGGGATTTTTTTGCATGATTTATTGAGTTCACAGTCGACAGTGAGGAGCGGATACACATAGACATGACACATGGATGGAGTGGACATGCCGACGGATGATGGTGGGAGTGGAGGTGTAGGCCTAGGCCTATTATATATTAGGGGCCTAGCAGGCTAGGGTAGCCTAGCCTAGGCCTACCGGTACATCTGATCACACACAAAGAAATGAGGAAGAGAGACCGAGTGAGTAGGCCTAGCCTAGTAGGCCTAGGCCTAGGGTAGGCCTAGTCTACTCACTAGCCTAGGCCTAGCTGCTAGGCCAATGCATTGCATGAATCCATTGCAGTACAGTGAGACAGCACGCAGTTTGTGTGTGCATTCATGTGCATGTGATGTGATGTGCGTGAGTTACCATCCGACTCGTAATATTATAGGCCTATCGGCCTTTTTTTATAGCATGGCATGGGCCGTTCTCATGTTTTGTCAAATGACTAGGCCTACTGCGGATGACAGGCTACATTGAAAGTGGCGAGTGACCCCACATACGATGAAAACAATCCAGATTCATCAGGAAATTGTCACTTGAAATGGCCCATTCTGACATGGAAGCCATATTTGTTTACATGGGATACCGGTGACGTACTTCTAAACCTCCCGGATGCAAACGCAGAATGTTCGACAAAGACGTCTTAAAAACATAAAAAAACACTGTGTGACTGATTTAGTGAAGTATTTGGAATTGTTTGAATATATCATGAATTTCCAAGCATTTTTAAGGAAAATCTATGAAAAAATCGCGACGACAGTAACCACGCGAGACTCGCTGAAAACACCCGAACATGCCGACTAGACATGGGGAATCCCCGCGTAGACCGAAATAGCGCTCGGAATCCCCCAGCAATCTCGCATGTCAGCGCATGCGCATTCTGCCAGGACTACTTTCTTGCAGATATAAATAGAACAGCTGCATTGCACCAGCCGAGATCGGCATGCCCGGGAATAAAGTGTGTATTTATAGATCGCGGTAAGTGTGGCTGGCCTAATACATTAGTTTCGCAGTAGCTAACGCGGAGTGGGACCCTTATGTGAATACCGTGAGGTGCGTCATGCCATTGTTTGACGTAACATAAGTGGGGCCTCCACGGTTCATTTCGCTGCGACTCTGCAGCATGTGCCCGCCAGCGTGGCGACTTGTGACGTCGTTTGCAAAGCCTCTGTACAATGGAAGGATTTTGTCTGGGAAATTGATCAGGAGCTGAACGTCCTTTTCATTTCATACATGTATATTTAACAAATAGTGAAACCTATTGAAACGGTGCGTTCCCAATTGAAAGTGAGATACCGGTACCTAATAAGGAACTGCTTTGATTTTTTATAGTGGTATTTCCGGAAATTTTAGGAATGAAAAAATCATGTACATGTAATATTAAACCGTAAAATATTTCGCCTATTAACTTTGCGACAAGTCGCAAGCCAGTTTTTCACAGTCATGAACACACCATGTCATTCTTGTAAGTTTTTGGTATTTGATGCTGATTGTCCATGCAAAATAATAAAATGTATTGAAATAATTATTTCAGTTATACATTGAATTACACGTTAAATTTGCAAGAGGATGGCTGGAGAAAATGAGCGGCGACAGAACAGAAAAGGAGGCAAGGGATTCATGCATCCAGATGCTGGGATTGAAGGTAAGTTAGAAGAAGGAATCGATGTATGGTTTCAGTACATTATGTATTAAGATTAAATGGTTGGTTGAATAAGCTGATGTCATCTGGCAGTTTACAGTATGGAACACAATTGACGTATCGTTTACTGCACGTGGAAGGTACACTCCACTTCATTGCATATGGTACGGGTAAGTTATGTACTAAATGTGTGTCTTTGAAAGCACATCACGGCATCCACAGAGGATATGAGGAGAAAATGGCGTAAATGGTCGGCCAAAAGTACTGAGCAAAGTTTTCCTCATTTCAGAATGCGGAGGCAGAGGTGGTATTGGGGCTGGCCACCAAGGAACAGGACCTTTATGATGATGTCATAAAAATGTTGACGGAAGCAGAAAAAGGGGCCCTGAAAGAGCAGAAGTTGAAGATGGCAGAGAGAAGGACAGGTGTCGTACGACTTGCTTGTTCTAAGTTCAAGGCTGCTGTCAAGATTAGTGACCACTCACTGAAACAACTAATTATGGAGCTACTTGATAAGAGCCGTAGCTTGTCATCATTCGTTCAAGAATCACAGACGATTCTTAAGTTGTCAGTAAGTAAATTAGTAACATTTGTGAATTATAAGTTTACCGGTAATTGATATTTAAATTTGATATTGTAAGTTAAGCCGTTGAGATGATAAGGCATTGAAAGAGGTAGTAAAGGCAGCATCCGAAGAGTGAAATACAGCAAAACACATGACTGACTTTGCACAGTGGAAATATAAGTATTTCTATAGTATAAAAATATGCTTCTAATTAAATCAATTTCCAGGTAGTGCAAAAGGCAGTGATACGCTACCATAAACTTAAAAGTTGGGACGAGGCTGAGAACAAATACCCTGAAAAAACAAAGCGGGAAAGTTTAATGCCCTTCTTGGCAGAAAATTTTAGCAAGGGATTCCCTGAAAAATTTAGGTAAGCATTTTCATTTGGATGTACATGTAGCTAAAGAAACTGCTACATATAGAAGAAACTGATGCGTCAGTGAGAGAAAATGATAGTATGTTTTAAAATGGTAAGTGTACAAGCAGTATTAGTAATCGGTAGCTGTGTAAGGAAAATTCAATAGTCGGGAAGTGTTTGTGCATTTTGTGCCTAAATTTTATCTCCTTAATTCCAATTTAGTTCCTTCATGCGAGAAGCAAAATTGGTTGAAGAAACAAGAACAGAAAAGTGTTCGAGGAGAACCACGTGAAAGCTGTTATGATCCTAGGAGATGCGAAGGAGATGACTAAAGACGTCATTGATGATGCTTTCGGGGAGAAGACGCAAATTTGTCTCACTATATTAGACATGGATGAGGTAAATACATATATGTGGAAAATTATGTACATTGATGTTAAATAATAATGTAAACGAGGATTGGCATGTGTTCCAAATTCCACATGTTCTATGGAAATTGCAAATGGTGTTGTGATCATTGCCTGGAGGAGTACATGTGTGGCAATGGCTTCATCACTGGAAATGTCATTGCTACCTCTGGTATGGTAATCTAATTGTAGTTTTAGAGTAGTTTTGATTATTGTGCTTGCTAACCTGGTTCCCTGGGCGTCCGACGCTGGCGCTGGCTGACGATTCGTGTCGAAGCCCAGGTATCCGCAAGTGGGAATAGTGGGAAGCCGTTGATTCTGAGCGTCGATTAAACATCGTGTAAATCAGGTTGATTGGGATATAAAAACTTTGTTATCATCAGCACGTTTTAGAATAGTTGTAACATTTCTAATGAAGTGGAAATTGAAATTTATAATTAACGATTAAGCTCTGACTAATTTTGGAGTGAATCGAGTGCCGGAATAAATCGCATACAGAGTCAAATTTCAAAATGGCGTCTTCGCTTTGGGCCAGTTCAGACATTAAAATCATGGAAAACTACAAGTATATCGACGATACATTTGAGTTATCGATTGTGAGTACATTTTCTACAGACATTGTTGACAACGTGCAGCAGAGAAGTCATTTCTGACAGGTAATCACATCACATCTGTTTTGCATTTCGCTTTTGGACACGGCTTTCCCAGTGATGACGTCACTGCTATTTATAGACGGTTGTGGATGCCTGGGCTCCTACCGTCGGTAGGAGCCCAGGGAACCAGGTCATGTGCTTGCATGATCTCTATACATGAGAGTCCACTTGACTCTGAATGTTGACTTAATGGATGTGTGGTTAAAATGAACTGGTGTAATGTTTGTCATTGCCCTCGTTTGCCAATGCCCACCAAGAAAAGATTGATGAAATAAGCCTCGATGTGAAAATGGAGGAGGCAACAATAAACATGTTTTTGGTATTTGACTGGCTGCCACACGATACATTGGGCATTGTCATACATTACACTGGATTTTCTCTCCTGTGAATTTCATTGTAAATATCTATTTGAAATTGACGTGTTGCAGTCATGGAATGAAGGGGACCTCAAAGACTTTATGATCTCGTACCAAAGCATTCTTTTGGCAAGGGAGACGCGACATTCCACATTGATTATTATCGGACCTGGGGAATGGTTCTCCGACGAATGCAACCTGAAAGAGTCAACACTGTTTTTCAGGACAGAAAAATTGTACATTGTGAACTCCTATGTAAAAGGTATATAGAAACATAGTTAAACCAAAGATAATGCAACCACTTATGTTATCACTTGAAAGGGAAGATGAAGTGCAGATATGATGGGGCCGAGAGTTTGGTTGCACGATAAGCATGAGTTGCTGATCAAAACTTTCCTCAGCTAGGTGAACTCAGAACGTTTGTCTCGCCAGTCTGAACGATCTAAGATAGAAAGGCCTAGCCAATGGGCATTCCCGAATGCAAACTTGGGAATTTGGCCCCAGAGCAATCTAGGTGTGAACACGGCTTATGACTCATATATCACCTGCTTTATCTGAGCCACTGGCAACATGCACCCAATTTTCAAGATCAACACATTAAATGTTCTTAACCTTAATATCTTACAGGCACGAAGCCATTGACAAAATGTGTGGATGTCGCATTGGCGGCATTTATGACGAGGCAGCTGGAGAGCAACTTAATGTAATGGTCCATGGACCATGTGGTCACCTGTGGGTGAATGTCCCAGAAGAAAAGATGACAACTGCGTGTTCAAGTGTACGCCTAGGCCTAGGCCTATTTTGTACAGCTAGGCCTAACAGGGCAGGGTAGGCCTAGGCCCTTGTTGGCCTACTAGGCCTAGGCATTTGAATTGCATTGCCATCAAAATATTGGGGAAGGGCCTAGGCCTAGGTAGATTGGGCCCATCATTAAAGAAATCAAAGTCTTTGACTTATCATGGTTGTATGACCAAGGCCTAGGCCTAGACCAAGAATGTGTCAAAATACCAAGGCCTACCT
>NMRB01002048.1:72208-114389 GCA_002633025.1 Notospermus geniculatus | reverse complement strand
TTGCAAGAGCCACCCACTCTGGGATTCAAAGGAGTAAGTTTTTTTCACTTTCGCCAACGATAGCCGCAAAACACTTTGGATACGGCGATGCCGTAGAGGAGTCAATGTTGTCCTGCGTCTGGGTCGCACCAGCACCGAAAAAGCACGTGTGACGTCACAACCTAGCCCTAGCGGCCGAAATCGTAAGTACGTTTGAAAAGCAGCGGGAAAATTGGGTGGTCGCCCAGCTGCGATAAAACAACGTTATATCTTTTGGATAACGCGGAAATAATTGAAACTGGTGACGTTTTTGGTGGTTTTATATCAACTTGATTTATTCCAATAGGTTTAATGCGAATCGGCATCCGTTTCAGGTCTGCTTTAAAGCGTGCCATACACGATCAATATTATTGCACAATATGGCACCTAAAATAAGGCTATGTTCTTCTCTGGCATAGGTGGAAAAAAGATTAGCAATGATATCACCCAATTTGTATTATGCAACAATATTGAATGCTTTAGCCATATATTTTGCTGAAATGTTCCAAGATTGCAAGTTTGATCAAACAAAAATCGTAACACAAGAACAGTGCATGAAACAACTTGGTTGAGAGATATTTAATGATTTCAAAATTCAAATTACAGGTACAGTGGCAATCGCAGCAATGAAAGAGGGGAGGAATTCGCTGTCCGTGGAAAAAGAAGAACGCATCTTCAGTTGTGCTGCAAACCGAATTACGAGATCTTTAAACTAGAGTTTTTGCCGACGTCATCGCAAAAATTATCCAGGATGCATGGAGACATCACGAACACTACTGGCATTACAGGAATAATTTCGAGGTCAGCCATCTGGAAAATTGGCAATCGAAATTCCCTCAAGTACTTTTTATGGGGTTGAATGAGCGGCTCGTTCTCCTCTGGGATCAGGACTAGAAAGACCCTGGACGGTGTCAAAAATTGGTGACATTCGGAGATGACTTTATGTTTACTATAGATAATGTTGTGTGTCGTTCTTTTTGTGATCTATGTTGGATATTTGATAAAGTATGTTTTGATTATGGGAATTGTTATTAAACCAATGAGGTCATCGCCACTTCTCAACGGAAAGTTGTTGCCGCGACCGTATCAGGCCTTTTCATTGTCTTCAGGAAGTCATTTCCTTGGCAATACGAGGTGCGAGCATGAAGCCACAACGTCATGGTAGTGTGACGTGGACGTTCTTACAACATCACAGTGAAAAAGTTCATACGGTCGCAGCACCACCCCGATGATAGAAACAGAATGGCTACAACACCATTGGTGGCTTTTTAGTGTAAGGTACATGTATGAGGTAGTGCAAGGTGATAGAGGTCAAAAGTTGATAATCATACAGTGATTGGTGGTATATTTCATGGCTATTTGACATGTTTTGATATGTTGTGAAGGTGTTTCTAGGCAACCGTTACAGATGCGACAAATTTTGGCCTAATCAGACTTAAAATGTGCCAGGAAGCAATCTTGGAAAAATGGAACAAGATCACATAAATAAGAGTTGGATGCTATAACCTGGCAACTTTCTGTTGTTAGACTGTCATTAAAGTATGACCTTTCCCAATGCTACAAGCGCAGAGAAAGTCCAATTATATCTTCACTTCACTTCAGGCTAAAGTACGAAGAAAGTATGCGGCTCTAAGAAAAGAAAGTAGTTTGTTCACAAATACCGTTAATTACTCCTACAAGTGAGAATTGTTTTCACCAATCATACTACTTCTGACAGCCATAGACCGAGTTTATGCAGGGTGTCTTCAAGTCTCAGGTGGCTCCTGTGTCTGTGTTGAACAGTACATTGACCTACAGTACGTTCACATCCAATACACAGAGGTTTTTCATGTCTGGCCATAATCCGTTCATCAATATCGTGGTACTCATCATTTCGCGAGTCAGTATTGTTGTTAGTTTTCTACAACTCTTCGGCCACAGGGCTAGCTGCATCTAGTTTGTTGAATTAGGATGGCTTAAGTTGTTGGAAAAGGTCGATGAACTTCAGGACATGTTGGTTTCGACTTTATCCACTAAATTGGTTCTCCTTGGAATAGAATTAAAAGTTGAACTTTTGGTTTATAGTCTGATAACGACAATGGTAGAGGTGTCAGCCGACTTTACACTTAGGCAAAGTGGTTTGCCCAGAGTCTCACACAAAGGGATTCGAACCCAGGACATTATGACCACTAGTCGGAGACCCGAACACTACAACACTGTCTGTGGTTCAAAGAGATATTCTTCACTTTTCTTCAGTCTTTGTGTTTTTTAGTCACCAACTCTGAACAAGCCCAACAAAAAATTACGTCAGTTTAGACTGTAGGCCTACATGAACACCATGCATGCTGGTCAGCGGTGCCTGAATGGCAATCAGTGTGGGTTGCATCTTGGAGACATAATGACGTCATCGCACGTGTTGGTAGCAATGACACAAAAATGTCATGAGCTCAGCGCTCCACTCTTCGACTGACCTGATCGGCATGTAGGCCAAGATAATGATCAATTTTGGTCATCTGTTACCGTTTATAATGCAGAGGTATGATATAGAAAATGGTGCCCGCTATGGAGGGGGACACAGACCAAGATATCACTCCGAGAAAAACATTGTGACCGAGGCAGCTTTGTGCCGAGTATACTTGAGGCCTTACGAACTTTATTGCGGGTTGAGTGTGACACATTTTGTTTCGCATTGAAATTGGTTTAGTTGTGGTGTGACCTGACCCAGCATAACTACACTCACATTCTTCTGTGCCACTTCCGCCGCATTTTGTTGTCCCAGGTTTTTCTGTTATGAATATGAAATCATCCATTTCTTCCATTCTCTGCTGGTGTCATCTTAGTTCGTTGTGGATAACATTCTGAGCGACATGCGACTGGTTAGCTCACCTGTGAGCTGTTACAATGGTGCAGCGTCCGTCGTCGTCCGTTAGCAGGGCACGTTTTGTAACCGCTGGGGCTATTGATCTGAAACTTGGTATACACCCCTAGGTCAGATGACCTATGACACCAAGTTTCGGTCCGATTCGATTCTTGGCTTGGCCTCCAGGTGGCCAAAACCCAAAACACAAAAAGCGCTCCTGAACTAATGACTTGATCATCTCCAAATTTTTATCATAGGTGCATCATATTAGGATACATAACGTATAAACAGGTTTTTGATTTGACCTACTTTTCAAGGTCACAGAGGTCAAAGTTCGACAAAAGTAACGAACCTGCCACAGTTCTTCATTATTTCACCGAGCGCCTTCATATCTTGCATAAACGTGTATTAGAGGGGTACCTTCAAAATTACCGAGTTTCGGCCAGATCGGACATCCAATATGGCCGCCAGGTGGCGTAACCTGAAAATCTTCCAAGTGCAATAACTCAGGAGCGGCACGACCCAGAGTGCTAAGCACATCAAATTTCGGCCCGATTAAATTTCCAATATGGCCGCCAGGTGGCGTAACACGAAAATAATCAAATGTGCTATAAATAAGAAAACTGCCTGAGTGGGCGATCCGAATCACCCGGATTGCACGAGTTGATTTTCTCCGGCCGTGAATGCCTGAGACCGTAGATCGAGGGCTTTCAGGCCAAAAAATCAGCGAGTCCCCATCACCCATTTTTTGCTTTTTTTTCGTTTAGTTGTTAGTCGTTAGTCATTGGTATTTTAGTGAGTTTGAGATTCATGCATGTAATGCTGGGGAATACCTATCTGTCGCAGTCATAACATGTAAGTTTGATTGTGTTTTATCGGAAATATTGGTATTTTATGAAACGTCATGCTAAATGACGTCATCATCTCGTGTGTGATAAAACTCAGGAACGGCTCGACCCAGAGCGATCAAATTTGATATGTACCTCCTTCTAGATGACCTTTACAAGTACGTCAAAAAATTTCGGCCTGATTAAGGTTCAAATATGGCCGCAAGGTGGCGAAACCCAAAAATCATCAAATGTGCTATAACTCACGAACGACTGGAGCACTCAGAGCACTCAAATGTGCTATGTGGCTTCCTCTAGATGACCTTTATGTGCATGTGAAGTTTTGGCCCGATTCGACATCCAATATGGCCGCCAGGTGGCATAAACTGAAAATCATTGAAGTCCTTCAACTTGGGAATGACTTGACCCAGATTGCTCACATAACTGACATAACCGCTCTCTGTCATTACACTATTATGTCCAAACGGGTGAGCACATGGTACATGGACCACTTCATTTTACTGTGGAGGGTCAAATTTTGATTTACCATTTGTCAGGTGGACAAAACAATAGCTCAAAGTCCAGTAACTGCTGAACTATCAACTGGATTGTCTCCAAAGTGTTATCATAGGTGCATCTGAAGAGGATACATGAATGCAAAACAATAGGTCAAAGTCCAGTAACTGCTGAACTATCAACTGGATTGTCTCCAAAGTGTTATCATAGGTGCATCTGAAGAGGATACATGAATGCAGAGGGGTGTTGATTTGACCCAGTTTTTGAGGTCGCGGAGGTCAAAGTTCCAAATTTTGCCATTTTGGTGGCACGTTTCATGTCCATTTGACGTGTTGCATTATAACTTAGTGTGATCATCCAGGCCTGTCAATTACATGGCGGCTAGGCCGTAGAAGGCCTAGTGAAGTTGACATGTGCACAAATTAGAATACGTTAGGTCAAAAGTGTGCCCAAATTAGGTTTTGCTATGGCGGCCATCTTGAAATCGGGTTTCCGTCTATTAAATTCAGATTGTTTTGCCCACAAACAACATACCAGTCAGGGGCATACACTGTATATGCCACGCTCTGCCTCGCTCTTGTAAATGAATACTACATTAGTATACACAAATTTCGGCATAAAACATGTCCAACATATGTAAAATGGCATGGGCATTCCCAGCGAAGCCACATTTCAAGTTGTTAGATTGAAAACGAGGCTTGTTCTGGTTACTTCTTTCGAGTACCTGAGTTGTCACTGGCTTTTCACTAGCCGATTTTCGAGGCTTGTTCAGCTATAGTTCTTTGGAGTCCGGTGCCCTAGTACTACCTGATACTGGCTATCTGTCTTGCTCCTCTAAGGAGAGTCATTCATGTTATAAGCAGCGGGTGATACTGCGGTGCAGGTCTTCTGAGGATTTAACAATGATCTATAGGGGATGGTGTGGAAAATACGGTATGGGTCAGTACATTTGTATTGTACTTTATAGTATGTTTACCAATGAAGGAAAACGGAAGAAGGAAATACATGTAAAACCTGCAAGCTTTATTATCCATCACAACATATCAGGTGTACCCTATGAAAACACAAGATCTGTTAAAATTAAAATAATTGTGGTAGAAGGCAATAATAATGGTGCCCAAAAAATCGTTAGTAAGCTTGTATTTTTAAAAAGAGGTAAAAAATTCTGGGAAAACTGAGCATAACTGTTAAGCATGTGACAAGGCCCTTGTCTACCTTGTTAAAATAGTTAGTCATCCGGCTGCAAAATATCCGTTCTTCCAGACTAATGTAAAACCCTTGTGTATGGAAAGCCTGGTGAGAGGTTGCACACTGCTTATTCATTGTCGTTCAGGGCATGGTGACACGAAAAACAAACGTGGATTTGATGTCGTGTATTACCAAGGTTAATGTTAAGTGATCGACTGAAGAATAACCTACCTTAATTGTTCTGTAAGTAAAGTGTAAGAACTAAAAATAGCTTCTCTTTTGTTACTGTAACAGCTGATTTGATTTCAGTCTTTGTGGTGTAATGATTGTTGTAAAAATCCAATGGGATACCTGTATACCTGGTTTTCCCAACATTGTGGCATATTTGTCTTAGGACGAATTTGCATAGAGGTGTAAGGTATATTGGCAAAAAAGCGTTTTCATTTGTAAGGCCAATTGAAACACAATTGAATTGGTGAATTCAATAAGGGCCCATTCCCAACTCCCAGGAAAGTGTTTTTAAGGAGGTTTTTATGCCCCCGCTACGTCCGTCCGTCGGCGTCGTCGGCTTCGGCGTCACGTCGTAAACTTTCCCATTTCCGTTCATTTAAAAGAAAGCAGTTGGTCCTCCAATGAAATTGATTTTTAGCTTACCTTTATTAGCTCTTGTGGTGGGTCGGCGTCTGTCGTCGTCGTCCATTAGCAGGGCATGTTTCGTAACCACTGGAGCTATTGATCCGAAACTTGGTACATAAATACCCCGAGGTCAGATGACCTGTGACACCAAGCTTCGGTCCAATTCGACTCTTAGCTTGGAAACCAGGCGGCAGACACCAAAAACAAAAAAAGTGCAATAACTCCTGAACTAACGAGTGGATCACCTCCAAATTTTTATCATAGATGTATCTACTGAGGGTACATTACATATATAACGGGTTTTTGATTTGACGTAATAGAGGTCAGAGTTCAAAATTTTGTCTTTTAGTGGCACGTTTCTTCAATATTTGATAGCAACTTCATACCTTGCATAAATGTGGAGGCTGGGATAAATTCTGAAATACCGAATTTCGGCCCGGTGGGACCTGAAAATCATTGAAGTGCTATCTCTTGAATACCTCGACCCAGAGTGCTCAATACTGTAATAGGTCTGACGACATTACCTATACCGCCATGTAAATTGTAGATTGTACTTCAAGTACATGTATGACTGACAAATTGTATACACAATTTTCTTGTATCTGCTTGATCATGTTGATTGCTACAAACTGAAGTACTCCGTTGAAAACTCGTATCTGTACCATTCGCCACTCGTCCTTTCCATCACGGTGTCTGCCGACTAAATTAGTATCGCAATACAAAGCGATGGGCGTATATTGCTACCGCCATGTGGTACACTTGACATGTGTGTATGTACTCTAAATTCCCACTTACCTGTCCCATTCCTGAACTCGGAAAAAATGACTAAAGCTGCCCATACACGATCAATATTATTGCACAATATGAGGCTCACAATGGGCAATACTATTGTCAATCTTTCTTCTAATTATCATGCTAGAAGCACACGACCACCCATTTGGGCCCCATATTGTGCAATAATATTGCGCCGTGTATGGGCGGCTTAAGTCCGAAGTTGAAGATAATGGGGTGGGGGTATGGTCAGAAACGGTAATGTTCTGGATCAATTGTGACCTCATGCCAGGGCATGAGGTCACAATGGAAATCCTGTGGCGCAACGTGAGTTCAAGGTAATGTTCGTTGGTGCATACGGCCCTAAATGTCCTCCTTAACTGAAGTTAGGTAATCGCTATGTAACCGGTCAAAATTAATGCCTTTAATGCATGAAGAAAGATCTGACAGAACCTACATTGTGCATGCTCTCTTGTGTTATAGCCCAAGATCACTGGTGGTGATTCGTGCACTGCGTATTTTCTGAGATCATAATGGTTTGGCCAATCTTTTGCCCCCACGTCGGTTGACTACAGGAGTCCTCACTCAACTCCTTCCATGCCTCCACCGACGGCAGCAAAAAAGACTACCTCGACGAGTAAGGCTAAGGCTAGGGATACACCGAACGCGATGCGTATATTCGCGCGGCAAAGGCTTTGTTATTTTCCGCTGCACTGCACGCAAACAAAGGCTTTCAAAGCATAAATCGCGCGCGTTGGCCTATTGCACGCGAATTCGCGTTCGGTATATCCATAGCCTAAGAATCCATTCACGCGTTTTTCGCGCCGCGCGATGTCGCATCCTTTGTCCACGACCAACGCGGCGGAAACAAACAATGCTTTCGAAACAAACAATCGCGTGAATGGACAGCCAGTCTAAAGCCTTGTTCACACTGCCGGTGCTATGCGACGCGGTGCGATGCGATATTTTTCGCGACTGGTTGTTCCCATTGTTAAGCCTATAGCTGTTGACACTTGCGGTGGGACGCGATGCAGTAAGAAGCGGTAGAGCGTGACGAGCGATTTCCACCGCCCCAACCGCTCCTGCAGTATTTTTTCCGCGGCGAATCGCCTGCCGCGTGAGCTGAGGATTCTGGAATATTTTTGTCACAATTTGAATGACATGAATGATGTAATTTCTGCTAATCATGACCACCGCACGCAATCGCGTCGCGCCGCGCTGCGCTATGTCAAAACTGACACCGCTTGGCGACTTTTTCAACGCATCGTGCCACGCCGCCAGTGTGAACAAGGATTTAATTGTAAGAATACGGCTCCCTTGTCAGTATAAGGGCCAAGTCATACTTGTTCGCGGATCGTCAAGCGCATGAAACTGATCGCAGGTTTCCAAGGCTTGAATGTGCACACTCATTGAAATTGATCATAGCCGGCGTAAAATCTGATCCAATCCAATCCAATTCCCTGATAATAATAAAATTTGAACAGAACATCAACATTCACAGTGTTCAAACTTGTATTACATTGTTATGTCACTTACCAATAGCCTACGTCATGTCAGCCATCACCCCATTCAAATTAAGTTATCGCACGCGGTCATTCATCGCTAGGCTTGGGATCGTGCAGGGACAATAATATGGACAGGACATTATTGTTTCTCACCATACTCCCACCTCATTATCTTCAACTTCGGACTTAGTCATTTTTTCCGAGTTCAGGAATGGGACAGGTAAGTGGGAATTTAGAGTATGTTGGGGGTGACTGGAGGAAGGTTCTTTATGAAAATGGCCTAGTTTCTATTCACAATGAGCTGCCATCTTGAAATCAAGATTCCATCAATTTCAGAGAACCGTTTGTCCAATCATATTGATTTGTATGTGTGTGTGGGTGACGAGAGGAAGGTCCCTTTCGAATGTGGGCATGTTTCAATTTACAATACGGCTGCCAAAGCAGCCATCTTGAATTCAGATTACCTTGACTTCAAGGAACTTCGTTCATTTCATCAGTTTGTTTAAACTCTATCTACATGTTGAGGGAAAGCCAGCTCAACACACGTGCGGGGGCATATGCCACGCTCTGCGTTGCTCTTGTTATTATTTTTAAGCATCATACATTTGGAAACTAAAGTAATTACTGTAAACCGTGAAATTTTTGCGGTGCTAATTGTTCGCGATTTTCATAATTCACAAATTCGCCAAGAATAAATTTCGCGATAATGGCCCTTGGGCTTCAGAAATGTTTAAGACCCAGCGATTTTCACGCGGTTTAAGTTCGCGTTTTGACCCCTCATCGCGAAAATAAAACGCTGGCGAAAATTTCACGGTTTACAGTAAATAGAGGCAATAATCACACAATGTACTGGTAAATGAGACTTCGGTTTTGGGTGTGTGACCAAATAAAGAAAGAGGAGTTGGGCCTGAATTACTCTTTTTGTAGAGATTCGTAAAATCGGACAAATATTTCATGACACTGATTCCTGATGTGCTCTTTTTGTTGATGTGATGGTGAGCAAATGGTTTTCTATCTTATATTTGTACATTTGGCAATTTTACGTGTCTACAAAAAGAGCGCTTCTGAATTGCCCTTTTTGTAGAGACTCGTAAAATTGCACAAATATTTCATGGCACTGATTTCTACAAAAGGAACGATTCAAAATTGCTCTTTTTGTAGTATAATATCGTGGGATACAAAATATTTTCATAATTTTGTGTTGTAAAAACAAAAGGAGCATTCTGATGTGCTCTTTTTGTTGATGTGATGGTGAGAAAATGTTTTTCTATCTTATATTTGTACGTTTAGCAATTTTACGTATCTATAAAAAGAGCGTTTCTGAATTGCCCTTTTTGTAGAGACTCGTAAAATTGCACAAATATTTCATGACACTGATTTCCACAAAAGGAACAATTCAAAATTGCTCTTTTTGTAGTATAATAACGTGGAATACAAAATATTTTCATAATTTTGTGTTATCAAGACAAAAGGAGCATTTCTGATGTGCTCTTTTTGTTGATGTGATGGTTATAAGATGTGATGGTGAGAAAATATTTTTCTATCTTATATTTGTACATTTGGCAATTTTACGTATCTATAAAAAGAGTGCTTCTGAATTGCTCTTTTTGTTGAGACTTGTAAAATTGCACAAATATTTCATGACACTGATTTCTAAAAAAGGAATGATTCAAAATTGGTCTTTTTGTAGTAACATCATGGGTTATAAAATATTTTCATCGTTTTGTGTTTTATCAAGACAAAAGGAGCATTTCTGATGTGCCCTCTTTGGGTTATAAAGGATTTAATAATTTTGGGTTAATACTAAAAAAAGAGCATTTATGAATTGCTCTTCTTGTAGAGGTGTCCTGACATGAAAAATGTTGATGACGATAATGTTTCTAATCAAAAGGAATCATTGCATTTGTATGTGAAAAATGAATAACTGTTAGTTTGCTTTTATATAAATGTTTTTTAATAATGTATTGGTTGAACATACTGTAAAATCGGACTTGTAACATCACTTTGGTAGACCAGCCCACTTCATTACTATGATGGTCACATGGCTATACATTAATAGTCTGTAATACAAGCTGCGTTCGTATTGGCCCAACAATTCTTTTTATGAAAAGTGATCGACCTGGGGTGATCGTTTAGGCAACATCACGCCCTCGCCCTTCTATCCAAGGCCTAGTCAATGCCACTATGCATTATCGTAAACAGTGACTGGATAAAAGACGCATATTCAACAGAATAACCACCCCCAGCTCACATAAGTGGGCGGGACGTTCTAATACCTGAAGTGATGTTACAAGTCCGATTCTACAGTATATAAATAACCAAGGTGAAATCAACAAGAAGAAAGCAAACCCAAGTCAAGTTGCAGCTGACATGAAGATCGCCGACAATGATGGGAAGAAACTGTTCAGTGCATCAGAATATCTATCGAAGGACCAAATCATGTCATTCTTCAGCAGGGAGACCCAAAATAGAAGAAAGGGCAAATCTACCAGTTTCAGAAAAGAAACTACCGACCCTGAAGATGACACGACCAACAAGGAAATGGATAATGTGAGTGTCCTCACTTTTCTAGAAAATTCTGAATGACTGAGATCATCTTTTTATTGCACCATTTCAGGTTTCCCCAAAATATTTGCTGTAGTGAACAATGGCATACTTTTGCTTCCTTTCCAGGTTGAGGGGAATGAGTCAAGTGAAGATGAAGACAACGGCCTTGCTGATCATGAGCATGAAGTTCATGAGGTGAACGCACTCATCGGAAGAGAGGCATCCAGAATAGTCAGGTAAATGCTGCTTAGTCTCTTTGAATTCAGCATCCTTAAAAAATCATTTTCCGTATTTCTTGCAGTCTGTTTTCTTTTACCATTCCAGCATTTTATCACAAAGTGGATCAGTACCGGAAACAGCCATACAGCAAGAGACACAAGATGAAATATCGGAAGACCGTGGGAGGTAACAAGCATTTCCTTATTACATTCACTTACTCATTTTTTTTGCATCAATTTCCCAAAATTTATAACGGAAAATTTCTAATTCAGTGAGCTGCCATCAAACAAATCAGAGATCGCCAGAGCTATTACAGATGGTTCGGTATTGGTTATCACGCCTCATGAAGAGATGTTACCCTACTATTTACTTCACGCCAAAGGGAAAGTCAGAGTTCTCCAGAATGACTACAAGAACAAGAGTTATGGAACTGTTCATTCTGCTAGTTCAGAGGTATATATTCTTCTTGAAATCCGACGGTTGACTAACTTCTTAAAATTTGGATCTTGATCAATAATGAGAAACTTTGTTGGTAATTTCAGGTCGTTGATGGTCACTACTATGAAACAGCACCAGCATCGAGAAACTTCCGTGTTTACTACCTCGAAACGGAGAAGATGGCTACTGTAGACCTGAGGGCAATTGTCGGCATTGCACCACCGCTCACCACGAAGGAAACAAGGAAGATAAGGCACAGAGAACGGGTGACCTATGAAGTTCCCCTTGAAGTCCATGATGGGCTTGTGACCCTAATGAATGTATAGGATGAGTTATCTGTGGACTTAGCAGTTATCAAGCAGGACAAGTGTTATTGACTATTCAATGTAGATTTTGAAGCGTTTGTTTTTTCGTTCAATGTTGATTACAATTTAACGTTTCAGGTTGTGCTTTTGAAGAAGGGAACCTACAATTGACATCACTCCCTGCTATCTAAAAACTCCAGCACAATGCCATTGTGAAATAAGCTTCCTTTGAAGGCACACAATATGTACAACAGATTTCAGAAGGTTTCACTTTGGAATATAGCTGGTGTTTAGGAAAACCAATATCCGGCATACAACAGCACCCCCTAGTGGCAGATCTAAAAACTTCAGCGTAATTCCAATGTGAAACAAAGATTTTTCAGATGTGGACTGTAGGCAAAATACATTTTAGAAAGTTTTGGCTCGGCTTATTGATGGTGTTATTCAGAACTGACACGTGACCATGGGAGCCACCTGGTGGCGAAATTTTATGAAATTGTACCGCCAGAATTAGGGAAGTAGTAAATTATTCCAATGGATTTACATTTTCTCCTTGATCTATATGGTGATGACTGCAAACACAACAGGTTTCATCTGTTTTACTTGTTGGTGTTTTTTTTATAGCCATCTAAAAAGTGTCCCAGACTGACCGAAAATGGCCGTTTTTGAGATTTTTGAAACTTTGATATGCGACAGATTATAAACGCATCAGAATGCCATAGGAATTTTTTGTGCCATTATTAGTATAGGAAAGAATGTTCAAATTAACATATATATCATCCCTTTTGGCTTTTGGTGTTTTTAAAAATTTGGCCATAATTAAAGGTGTGAAAAGTCAAACATACCAGTTTTCATTGCAGAATATGAGAAACACCAATCAGATACCAAACCAATGTTCATTTTTTCTTGTTAACATCTCCCCTGACTGTACATAACAAGTGGTTTTGCTTTGGAATGTTTATGGTGTTGTAATAAAAAAAGGCCTGAAATCTGAATTTACTTTTATTGCGTTCACTAACTTTAGACCCCAATTGCGCAATACACCATTAGTGCCCATGGACGTCGCTGTCACTGTAAGAACCTATAGTCATATGACACAAGTGCCAATTAGAATTTGTTTGGTATATTGCAACTAGAAATCATAATCATGGATTCAAAAATGCTTGTTTTTTTCCAATTTTCACCTTTTGGGCCACCTTATAGCTTTTGGGCCAACTGCTCCAACTGACTAGAATCTTTGTCATTTTTTCAGCTTTTCAAACTCCCAGAACCCATTATAATACAAGCTTAATCAATGCTTAATTCAGCCAAGCGTTGTACAGAATATATTGGGTGAGGTCAGAATTCCGTGTATGTTCTGTGTTATGTGTTAGTGTTACAGATCTGTCAGTTTCAACATTTACCACAGCCCCTTCAACACTGTTGAAAAGGGGCTATGGTTAGCAGCCTGTTAACAGGATGCTAACATCCTGTTAACGGGCTGCTAACAGCCTGTTAACATGAACATCGTTCACCAACTCATCCAGCTGCTCCTGTGTGAGTCTTATGTGTCTCTCTGAAGGTTCATTAGTTTTGGCAGGCTCTCAGACAAAGTTTTCACCCCTTTCCAGAGCAAACATCTTCTTGAACACAGTTTGTCAAAACAAAGATGGTTGAAACAGTAACATAACACTAACATGAGAAATCCTGACCTCTTGACGGTGTTACAGATTCTTAACCAACAAGAAAAGGACATCGGAGCGATGTCAATGGTTTCCGATGAGAAGCTTACTACTCTAGAGCTAATTAACTGTGACCTTGACCTCTGACCTTGAGAAGTATTGCGTAACTGGAACGGGCATTACTTGATTAAAGTTATAGGAGATGGTTAATTCAGTCTTGTAGTTTTCTCCTGAAATTCTGAGCAGATTTGCACTTTAGAACTGTTTGACCTTGACCTCTGACCTTCAAGGTCATTGCGTAATATGAAAGCTCATCCTAGATAACGTAGGTGTAGATGAAGGTTTTAGGCTTCCACCATCACCAGGTTCTGTCTCATGTTATTTGTGATCCCAGATAGCCAACTATATTGGCCCGATGTAGGTAGGAGGCTGGCTATCCTGGGCCAATATGTCCCATACTGGGCCAATGTTGGCCCAACATAGGCTATTCCGGCAGCGCCATCTTGGGTTTGCCACGATTTGCCATGATTGGCCCTGGATGGGGCCAAGATAGGTTTCACTGCGAGCACCTCATATTGTCGAAGATTTGAATCACGAAAATATTACTAAATTCATTTTGAACCAAAATAAATATTTTTCATTGGCACCAGATATTATTGTTGAATTATTTTACTTCCCTTTTTCAAGATGAGATGGACGATCAGTGTTTTAAAAAAAATATCTCCGCACTAACATTCACTGCGGATTTTATTTGCTCCGAATTGCTCCGACGCCATTTTGATTGCCAGTCGTGACACTAGACAAAGGAACAGAACCTGTTCGTTTTTATCCATTAAATTCAACACCATCTTTCATCTTCGTATTTCTAGTGATCTATTTATTTAAAAACAGGTATATCTTTGCGATTTAATTGCATGATTAGTTTGTGTTGGCGATCTGGTGAAAGGGCAAAATTTAATGATTTTTCCTACCCTCGCATTGTGTTGATTGTGTGAATCTTGTCCGTGTACCAGTGTGTACATAATGCGTGCATACATGCGCGTACGTTTGTTCGGGCCCATTGCTGTACATAAATGTGCATGAGGAGCATGTACACAGTTCGTCAAAGCCCAGCTGAAGGATAGTTTATTCATTGCATTCATTCATTGACTGGACTGGGGGTAGGGCCTAGGCTAGGCCCCCCTAGCTACCTGAGGATAGGTAGGGTTGGCTTGTGTAGGCCTACATTAGTAGCTACATGTACATTGTTCCTTTTGCTTTTGGTTCTGCGGATTGGGACTTGGGTTTTGAGGTCATTCTCTCTGTGTACACATTCTCTCTGCATGCAGTTTTGTGGAGTTCGGCTTAGAAATAATTCCTCGTTCATGAATTAGATAGGCCTATATTGACATTTTATTGATGTGCTGTTGTTAGGGGCTGGGCCTAGTAGAGATCGAATACCGGTTGCGATGCTGTTTAACACTTAACAGATAGGCCTATACTACATACTCTATTGAACACTTGTTGTTGAGTACGTAGGCCTACATGAACTCTGCATAGGTGTGTAAGTGATTTGACTTTGTCATACTGTACGTGGAGAAGATACCCTAGCTGTACGCGTACGTGTACATGTAGGGCCTTACTGAACAGTTTGAATTGTGTGTAAAGTTCACACGTCCTGAGATTCGCCTATAGGCCTATAGGACAAGGTTCATGTGTCGCCCTGCTTGCTCTGTTGATTGCGACTGTTTTGCAGGTCATGAGTTTCACATTTTTTATTTGGTTCTGGTTTAATCAGCGATACATTTTTTGCCCTGATTTTTGATTGTGGTCGTGGTGTTCTGTCACTCACTGTTGGACTTTGTCTTGACTAGGACGTTGATTTTTTAAGATACATCGGGTACCGGTACCGGTAGTTGTCGTTTTGAAAAAAATAGTTTTTCGGGCCTAGGCCTACATTTTTTCTTGTTACATGTCATCGTAGTCGTTTCGCTGTGTAAAATGGATCGTCAAACAGGAAAACGATCACGTTCATGTAACTTATGCTTTAATGCAAGACTGCCTTGTTCACATACTTCTTATTGGACAAATTGGAGGAAACGCAAGGCAACGGTTGCTGAACATCTGAAGTCAATTGAAGAAAGTGCTGCTGAAAAGTGTTTTTTGAGCTCTGTTCAAAATGATTGTTTAGCTGATGATGAAAATTCACATGACGATTATGATGATGGTGATCAGTCTTTTGAAGTAAACCCTCAGTTTACTGAGAGTGCGACAGTTTTTTATGCCATATCAAGTGGGGAAGAATGTCAGCAGCCGGAGTCGACTCCAGTGGCAGGGGGAAGTATAAGTCCAAGGGATGAGGCCGTGTTTTCTCCCTCAGAATCTGAAGCAGATGACATGCTGATGGACAGTGTACATGTGGAACCCTGTAGGCCATTATTGAATGAATTTGACTTTGGAAGCTACAAATCTGATGATAGCAATTACTGGGACAGTGATGAAAGGGCCAACACCTCTGGTGTCACTAATACAAGTTCTGATGAGGATGACAATAATTTGTCAGCCATTCAGATAGAACCGAAACTTGCTGACTGGACAAACAGGTTTGGGATTCCTCATGTTGCTCTGAAAGAATTACTTGCCATTTTACATCCTTTTTTTCCACACTTGCCAAAAGATCCAAAAACACTCCTTCACACCATTCGGAACTATGATGTGAAGGAACTTGCTGGAGGCCTTTATTATCACTTTGGTGTAAAAAATGGTGTTGTTTCATCTCTCACATTGGCTGATTTTCTTGATGCAAAAAGTGATATCGTCAAACTGCAGGTTAATGTAGATGGGCTTCCTCTCTTCAAAAGTTCAAAGACTCAGTTTTGGCCGATTTTGGGAAGAGTTGTTGATCCCACAACATCTGACCCCTTCATCATAGGTTTGTTCAGTGGTGAAAGCAAACCAGCTAGTATCAATGATTATTTGAAAGACTTTGTAGCAGAAGTGAAGCACATTGAAGAAAACGGTGTTGATATTGATGGTCTCGACAAAAAGATTTGGATAGGTTTCTCATGCTTTATTTGTGATGCCCCTGCCAGGTCATTCGTAAAAAATGTCAAAGGACATAATGCATATTACGGTTGTGACAAGTGTGTGCAGAAAGGTCTTTGGCAAGGAAAAGTGACATTTCCTGAAACAGATTCACAATTGCGAACAGATGTTGCCTTCGATGAAATGGAATGTGAATATCATCATCTCGATGGCAGACCATCACCCTTGCGTGAACTTCCCATTGGTATGGTGACACAATTCCCCCATGATCCGATGCACTTGGTGTATCTTGGTGTGATGAGAAGGTTGATCTGGGGGTGGTTGAAAGGGCCCATAGAACATAAGTGTCGTATTGGTAGCAATGCATCGCAGCAAATATCAGAGTACCTGCTGCCTTGTCGAGCGTTTCTCCCAGTTGAATTTCCTCGGAAATGTAGATCTCTGCTAGAATATGAAAGGTGGAAAGCAACGGAATTCAGACAATTTCTGTTGTACAGTGGCATTGTTGCCTTAAAAGGCAAGATTTCAGACACCTTCTACAAACATTTCTTGCTGTTTGCTGTCTCAATATTCTGTCTTGCAAGTCCCTTGCACTTTTCTTCTCACTGTGAGTATGCCAATGGCCTGCTTCGTGCTTTTGTTGTTGAGTGGGCTGATTTGTACGGAAGAGAAATGCTGGTTTACAATGTCCATAGTTTAGTTCATCTGGCTGCTGATGTCAGGAATTTGGGTCCACTGGATACATTCAGTGCATTCCCCTTTGAAAGTTTCTTGGGAAAATTAAAGAAAATGGTCAGAAAACCAAAATATCCTCTGGCCCAGGTTATCCGTAGGTTATCAGAGCGAAATAAATCTCCCGTTCACCATGAAAAGATTGGTATTTATGGATACTTATTGAAACAGCAGCATGATAATGGCCCATTTTTGCCTTGTTTGAAGGATTTCTCTCAGTATAAGGGAATTCAATTCGGTGGTTTGTATTATTCTGTTCATGATGGCGATAGCTGTTGCAAGATTGGTTCTCAGTTTGGTCTCATCAGGAACATTTGCAAGAATCCGTGTGATGAAACGGAACCAGTTATACTCTTTGAACCTTTCCTTTCTGTTTCTGATTTCTTTAGTTACCCCTTGGCCTCTTCAGACTTGGGAATCGTGAAAGTATCTCGTTTATCCAGGCAAATGAAGTTGGAACCTTTGTCGAAAGTCTCTTGCAAATGTGTTCGGTTGCCTTTCAAAGAAGCATTTGTGTTAGTTCCTCTTCTTCATCAGTTTCACTGATAATGATAATGATAGTAGTTCAGATTTCATGATATCATGTCAGTTCATTACAGTCGAACCCTGTTGTAACGATTCAGCTTTTTTAACAAAAAGTCGCTTGTAATGCGTGACTTTACACAGTCTCCCCAGTTTATGAAATGTGTGTCATGTGTGTTTATTGTATAACGAAATGGTTTTAACGAAAATCCGGTTATTACGATAGAATTCCATGACCCCAAACCAAAATTCTAGTTTGAGGCATGAAGATTTTGATGCCTAGCACAAATGTTGCATCAGCAAGAGTGCAGCCATCTTCACAATTGATCTGGATTGTATTTAGCAGCTCTTTCTTTACTGGGAAGAACAATACAGGGAAAACGGTCCGAAAACCATTTTATTTAGTTCTGAGCACATCTGTAGGTGCTCAAAATCGGGAAATACAATAACGAAACTTGGATGACAAAAAAATTCTAGTCCCCTGATATTCGTAATGGGGTTCGACTGTACCGCTGATCTGTACCGTACCTGTCATGCCTGTATGGTGCATTTTGGCCTCAGTTTCATGCATGTACCTGTACATGTACATGTAGTCATTCCTAGGACGTCATTTTGGCCCTCGACAGTGGTGGAGCATTATCACAATAATGCTGCTTGCAAAAGGCATGTTTGTCACCGTAATTCTATTTGTCCTTATCGGCTTGAAATATCTGATGGATGCTGTTTTTAGTTGCCCAGACATAGGATAATGCAAATGTGCTCTTGGTTCATTTACAACCACGTCTTTTGAAAAATCTAGTCCAGTGTTGGAAATGTAGTGGGATGGACTTGTACATGAATGTACACTGTATCATAAATATCAATCTGATTACAATGTACCTTTCGTGTGGCTAATAGCTTTGGGGCAGATATTCACTCATTATACGAGTGGTCTAGTGGTCTGTAAAGTAGCACTTGTTCTGTTGTATTAATTTGTATGGAGGCAGTCTAACAAAAATGGATGAAAATGTATTGTTTACCAGTACATGTAAGTGAAGTGAGCCAGTGTTGTTCAAAGAAATTGATGGATAATGCTCTTCTTAGAACTACATGTACATATTCGTTCAATTTTGACAATGAAGGTGCCAGAAAATATGGAGTATCAAGTCGTCGATATTCAAGTAACGGGATCCCGCACTGAATTGGCTGTTATACCGGACAATTGGTGGGATTTGGAAGGCAACCAGTGTGTTCTTTGGCCACCCTACAGTGGGAAAAAACTTTGGAAGGCTGTGAAGGATGGAGAGACTCCAAGAGATGACTGGAAATCATACCCCGTCAGCAAGAAACGCTATTCAACAGGTACATGTACATTCAGTTGCATTCTGCTCTTGTTGATTATGGTACATTTAAGTCTCTTGCAAGTGTGTTCGGTTGCGTTTCAAATACATGTAAGCATTTGTGTTAGTTCCACTTCTTCATCAGTTTTCATCACCTTGGCTTTTCTTTCTAATCTAATCTCAATATGAAGTGAAAAACCCATGCATGTCAGACAATATGGCCCATTTATATTAGCTTTGATTCCCCATTTTATGTGATGCCAGCATGTACATACCCGGTATACTGAATTTTGCATTCCTTTCCATTCAGCATCATTTGAAAAGGCATTTGAGAAGTGCAAGTTGGCAGAAGACACCTCAAATCTAGATTCGGAAGTTGAGGATGAACCTGGAAATTTCAGAAAAAGCAAGAGGAGGTGCAAGTAAGTATTTCTTTGTTCCCTCAATGAAATCCGTGGACCCATGCCGAAAACATGTACAGACCACTCTCGTTATACCGCCAGTGGGTATTGTTTTTGGCAATGTTAAAATGCCGTTGACTCAGTGAGGAAATCAGTTGTCTGTGGCGGATCGAGGGGTGGTATAACGAGAGTGGACTGTAAATACATTTGGGTTGGTTTCGGCACGGATTTGTACAATGTACTTGATTCATAAATTTTATGAATAAAGTACATGTGACGAATCGGTCATGAGTCAGCTATGATATTCGCGAGTGTTATCTTACGATATTAGAACAGTGCTTTACACGATTCTTTGAATTCATACCTGGATTTTAATGAAACCCCCCACGAAAGTTTTCAGGGCCCAGTCTCACAAAGAATCTTAAGTCAGTTTTGTTGACAGTCGGGGAACTTGAGACTTAAGTCTGCAGTTCTCAAAAAAACTTAAGTCAAAAAAGTGTCTTGAGTTAAGACGTGTAGCTAAGAGGCTTACATGCAAGTCAGCTAGCGTTGACTTTTATGGCTGCCTTCTTGAGACAACTTCGCCCGAACATGCCGAATCATGATCCCGACGGGCGTAATCCTGTCACAGTCTACCTGACTTGAGTTGCGACCTCGTGCCGTTATCCCAAAGTTGGTCTATTTTAGTTAACCAATCAGTGACGAGCATTTTCAAACCCTGCATGGGCACTGCCATCTTGAAAAGGTCACGTAATTGCCAGAACTTTGCGATGCTGTAGTCGCAGGTGACCTGAACACGGTTACGATTCCCTGCGTGCAGCTGTTCCACAACAATCATGACAATCGTACCGGTACACGTTTATCGCAGGCCGGAGTGGACACAATTCATATTTAATGTCTACATTAATTCCGATTTTATGTCCACACTAAATCAACCAATCGCAGCTGAGTTTTTAATGTGGATATAAAATCGCACTACTTATTTAATGTCCATATAAATTCGTATTTTATGTCCCCATTAAATCACGAATTAATATCCACATAAAATCGACCAATCACGGATAAGGACTTTTGGACGGATGTGAGTGTTATCGATCGCTTCCGTCAACAATTCCATCGCTTCCGTCCAAAAGTCCTTATCCGTGATTGGTCGATTTTATGTGGATATTAATTCGTGATTTAATGGGGACATAAAATACGAATGTATATGGACATTAAATAAGTAGTGCGATTTTATATCCACATTAAAAACTTAGCTGCGATTGGTTGATTAAGTGTGGACATAAATTCTTGATTTAATGTGGATATAAAATCGGAATTAATGTGGACATTAAATATGAATTGTGTCCACTCCGGCCTGCGATACACGTTTTGTTTTTGTGACCTGACCGTGCTGTGACACTTGATGCCAACTGTTCCGTCTTAGTGCAGGCAATCGCAGTGTGACCTGACATCCGCATTAAAAGGAGATCACCATCTAGCTAAACTCATCTGAGAAGGTGGATAAAACCTAAAATGATTTTGGCTGCTTGAACCTGGGGGAAAAAATTTCACAGCTCTAATGCACATACATGTACAGTAAATGTTTTGGTGGTACATGTACATGTACTAAATCATTTTCACCCGAGGCCCATCAGGGTCTTCGGGGTATTGTCATCACGCTGGCGTCTGCCTGTGCGTCTGTCGTCGGCGTCGTCCGTCGTCGTCGTCGTCACGCAAAAACGACGTGAACGCTCTAACTTGAGAATGCTTCGGAATTTTCATCTCAAATTTTGTATGGTGATATCTCATGACATGACGCTTCTCGCTATTGAAAATCGGCCGGATCTGATTCCTACTTTGGCCACCAGGGGGCACATACATGTAGTCAAAACACAAAATTTGCGATTACTCCTAAACTAGTCATCGAAACTTCATGAAATTTTTATGGTGGGTGTATCCAGTCAGGGTACACAACATGTCACACAGGTTTTTGATTACACCTACATTTCAAGGTGACCGAGGTCAAAAGCTGATATCTGATTGGTCAACGACGTGAACGCTCTAACTTGAGAACGCTTTGCATTTTCAGTCTCCAATTCACTAACAATATCGACTGCAATTACCTAAAACCACCAACCCTCCAGGTAACAAATTAATGTACAACTACTTCATTTCAGCTTCATTACAGGGTATACCACTTCCCATATCTTCTTTCAGTAAAACACACAGGCCGCGGGGTTACGCCTGCAACAGCGGGGCTATTTTTGCCCGAACTGTTGAGTTCTGAGATGAAAGACAAAAAATGGTGTTTGTTTTCTTTTCCCTTGACATACAAAGTACATATGTATTTTCTACAGGTCACCGAATCGATATGAACCGGATGAGGATGTGTTGCCATCCGTACAACACGAAAGGAGGGAAGGAAGGACCTCTCAAAGTGTACTCTCAACAGCAATAAATAACCCACAGACAAGAGTACATGTAGACCTACCAATTCCTCCACCCCCTCCAGTCATTGGCAAACGTGTTCTAATGGAAAATGGACCTGAAACGTCAGGTAAAGCGACGGATGGCAAAGAAGTTACTGCCTCATCAAGCAGAGGAGCATCGTCATCAAGTGAGTATTTTAGTGTTCTCCACAGGATTTCCTAAGGTACATGTAGGGTGGTACCCTTGAAATTCCAGGATTCCCCATTACTTTTTACCGAAATCGTGAAAGTGTCATAACTCAGGAACGACGTGACCCAAAGCGCACCAATGTGCTATGTCATGTATGTGGCCGCCTGCAGATGACCTTATGTGCATGTGAAGTTCCGGCCCGATTGGACATCCAATATGGCCACCAGGTGGCCCCCAAATCATCAAAGTCCTACTCGGGAATGACTCGATCCAGATTGCTCATCCCTCTGTCATTAGACTGTTATGTCCAACCCGATGAGCTCAGCACATGGTCCATGGACCATTTCATTACATTTTATAGAATTGTGAACTGAGCATTTTCAAACATTTTTTACAGTTAGAAGACCCGTTTCGCTTGACCATCAAGAAAAGGAAAATTCGTTTAGGAGCCCAGGGACTAACGTTGCGAGTACCTCACTGAGTACATGTGCACCTTCGTCAAGTAAGTAGTGTGACTTTATTCTAAAGTTTGACAAGAGCTGAAATTTGAAACTGATGATTAATTTAGATGACTTCACTTGTCGTGTTGAAGAATATTCCACGACAAATGGATGAAACAACAAAATAGATTAATTTGAGTTTAGCACACGGTCAGTTGGAAAGTTGGGTCCATCATAAACATACTTTTAAAAATCAGTGTGATACTTGTCTTTTGTGTTAATAAATGATAAACTTAGACTTAAGTGGTTTTATGAATATGGACCCAGAATTGTAGTCATCACATTCATTACTGGAAAACAGAACATTTAGGCAGTCTGTATGACACGTGGGAAACCCGTGCATTAAAGCACACTGCCCAGATGCAAGAAATTTTGCTGTTAGACATGTACATCACTGGTATGTGAAATTTGTTAATGTTCATCTTCTTCTAATCCAAGATAGCTGTGTTCCCAATTTTGGACAATAAGTACATGTATTATAATTTCTATTGACAGAGAAACGCCCTCTTCCGACAGAGTGTCCACAGAAGGAAACATTATTAAGTAGCCCGATGGCTGGCAATATCAGCAGTGCCTTGTCAAGGATACGTACACCCTCTTCACGTATGTCAAGTACCGGTAAGTACCATGTTGCGCATCTTAATGAACCCAAAAGCTTACATATGTCAATGATACTTCAGTTTTTTAGCTCACCTTGTCGTGAGCTCTTACCATCAGGCAGCGACCGTCATTGTCTGTTGAGCAGGGCCTGGGTTTCCGCAGCCCGTTCGTCTACTATCAGAAAACGAAAATAATTTCTAGCTAATGAATATAAAGTCATTGACAAATGTCACAATGACGAACCCTTATCTTATCCAATGCTCGTAAGTTACAGTTGAAACAATTCAGCTTCCCCAATGACCCCTCACCCGCCCATCATGCGGTGTTCTAGCCCACGCTACTCCAAAACCTCGCAGATCCCATATCGGAATGGCCGATGGCACCACTACCTCAATTAACAACAGAGAAAACAGGATTTGAAGAAATGCTTTTTCATGTGGATTGAAAATCTTTTCATTACTTTGGCAGGAATACCATCTGTTTCAAATGAAGACTCAGAAGATGACATAACCTTTCCCAGTCCAGCACGTTCTGTTGTAGCTTCATCATCAGGTAATTCGATATTTCTTGAAGCCCGACGCGCAACAGGCAATTAGTTGCTCATTGCTGAAACAACTTATATTATACTGCAAGTCACTGTCGCTCTTACCACATGACATGAGGTTGCTGGCAAAGAGCAATGAGATCTGAAAACATCTAGGGTCTGAATGTTGTCTGCACCTATCATTTCTGACAACCTACAGCCCATTCAACATTAGGTGCATGGGACATATTGTTATTTGTTAGCGAGCAGTGGCCTTCCAATAAACTCCACTCTCCATTCTGTCAGATCGTGACGTTCCATATAATTCATTTGCAGGTGGTGGAACTTCTCCCACTGCGAGTGCAGGATTAGTTCGAAGAGGTCTGCAGCAGATCCAGCCGCCAACTAGGCCAAGTGGTGAGTTGTTTTTTTTCCAAAGAATCATAGATGGTTTTATTAAATGTGATCTGGTTACATTCCTGAGTTCAACTAAGTTCCTTTGGCCATAACTATATGAAAATCACTATATCAATGTGAGGGGAGGTGAAGAATGGGCAAATTGAATAACAGAACTCATTAGGGAGATTTGTACTCCTTTGATTTTATACTCGGACGTGTAAGAATTAGCATCTTTGCCACTCGCTCAACTAGTTTGTTCCCTTTCAGGTACCAACAGTGTCAGTAGAGTGCATGGAAATGCACTGGGCGTGGCTCGAGAGGAGGCAACTCTTGGTAAGTGATATGATTTGCTGGATAGAGATAATAAATTTCGTTTAAACACTACACAAAGTTAGGAATGCTTCGTGCATTGAATCCTGTTTTGTTTAAAACATTGCTGGGTGTAGTATGTTGCTGTGAATTTTGCAAATGTGCCTTTCACCACTTAAAAAATATTGAAATGACCTGTATTCATCAACTACTTTTCCAGAGAGGCTGCTTGGCATTGTAGTAGCTTTGCAGGAAGAACAGAAAAGGCAAGGCGAGAGACTTCGCCGGATAGAGGAACGGCAGGTGCAGGTCGGTGAAGACCCACAAGACAATGATGGTGAAGATGTTGACCTGCCCTGCCATTCATTCGATGAGCTGAAATTATTAAATGAAAGGATGGCAAATGATGCCACGAAGCGGAAGATGGTGAGTGCCACTTCAATATTCCAAGAATGCATGATATTGTTCTGTCACTATGCTCTTCTGCTCTGGGTACTTCTCCTTTTTGGTTAATACATATTAAAGCGAATGGCTCGCGGGGTTTGTTTACATTTTTGGTGGTACCTCCCATAGCGATTGGCGGGAAGCATCCGGGTACTATTTCATTCATAAAACCAGTGAATAGTAAACACGGCGGGCTCTGCGCCTCCTACTGAAATGTGATTGGTTCCTGCGTTGGGTCGAATGCAAATGAAGTCAATCGACTCGAAGCGAGAATGCCGAGAAAAGTTCCATCAAGAGCGATAAAGCGGATTCGCGTCACCCCCGAAACTTTAAATGCTTGGGTAGTGAGAAAAAAACACCTAGGATTTGTATTCGATGACGAATTAGCACGATACCTGCTGGACAAGACCAAATTTCTGGCTCGTCCGAAGCCCATTCTCGGCCATGTCGACGAGGATGTACATGATGCAGGCGGCGTAGCATTGGTTCGATTGTCGGATAGGCCTACGGAGGAGGGTGACATGCATGACCATGATGACAGGGCCATGGAAACACTCTCTGCATGGTCTGTTATGGAAGTGGATGAAGCCGAGGATAATCCTAAAACAAGGTTGGTAACCGTAAATGGCGCAAATTTTAGAGCATGAACGAATAGGCCTTCGCCTCTGGCAGTGATGTGGTTGTGTCCGAAAAAAGGTGCTGAAACATCAACAAGTCAAATGAATATGAACATGTGTGCACTGTAGTGTATGTATTGTAGGCGTATGTGTAGGCCCCACAAGGCCACATGCCCATCCATTCTTCAAAATGAAATAGCCTAGGGCTACCTTGGCTAAAGCATGCTTTATGCGTAGGCCTATTTGATTTTTATTAGTGTCACATCACACATTACACAGCCACAGGCGTAGGTGATACTAGACAGTAGGCCTAATGTGGGGGCCCACTGGTAGTGCAAAAAGGCAGGCCTCTAGCCCTAGGCCTATCAATCCCGCTACGGTATGTGATATTTTCATGCCTATGCTACTTTCTTTTCTGTATGCATGAACATGAATTTGAGGTCGATGAAAATGGTTGAAACCACTGTTCTCAATAAAACTACTAGGCAATAGCGTACTAAATCATCATGGTAATATTTTAATTTGCTTTCCTTCCAGGTTAGACTATACTGGGCCAATTTGTGATGCTGGGATACCGGAGACCAGCCAGATTGATTTTCTTCCATCTGACATCTCAGACTCTGATGACTCGGTCTCAGAAACAGATTCCATAGAAGGAGAAATACTGGTACCGGTAGATTTAAATGACATCAGTCGGCTTGGTGCAAATGACAGTATTAGAGTAAGTAATGAAATTTCCTAAAACTATACACTGACAATCACATTCATTTCAACCACCTTGGACTGAGACCTCATACTGAGACTTTCTACTCAAAGGTTGCCACATAATTATGGTAAATCTTACAACTAAAATATCCCTGCCTCCATGTGGAAAAAAATTGAAATTGTGTGAGGATGGTAAACGTGACCAGATTTATGATCTGTGTATCATTCAAATCACATTCTCCTATTCAAACAGACATGACAGAGTACGGTACACTTTGTGTGAAGGTGATTATTTGCTGATGCTTTCCTCACCAAGTAACATTTGGCATATTCAGATTGAAGAACCAGATGATGATGTACCTGAGGTGCCCAATGAGGAGGAGTTTGCAGATGAGGAGACCCTTGAAGCACCAACTCAGATTCCACCTTTTACTGTTGAAGTGGGAGATTTTGATGTGATGGACAACCAAGGTGATAGCGAGGCAGCAAGGAGGTATTTCAGTTTATTTACTATGTCAGTGTGCATAAAGGACAGGCCTGCATGCAAGATCCTTCGATTTTTGTGTCATTGAGCTAGCCTAGTGTAGTAGCAGCTGACATATTTTGATGATTGGTATTGGTGGAAGATGATATGTCAGTGAAACATTTCCAGTGAACCCTGGGGTAAGAGATTTTAGGGTTGACGGTTGTGCCAATCTAGTTCAAAATTCCTTCATTCTGAATTCCAGGTTGCTTCCAGAAGGCTACCAGAAACAGATGGAAGAAGGAATGAGTGAAGAAGATGAGAAGGTTATCAAAGATGAAATGTTCTTGTGTTCAGGGGAATTAATTCTACAGCTGTTTGAAGCAGCATATGGGGAAAACACAGTCTGCAAAAATCTCACGTGCGATGCTCCATGTCAGACATCAACATGTGTTATTGGTGCAACATTAGTAATTTCCATGAAATGTGCAAAGGGACACGTTCAGTTCAAATGGGAGAGTAGCCACCACAAAGGAGGGATGTATTTGAACAATCTTCTCCTCTGTAGTGGAGTTACAATGACAGGGAACAACTGGGCAAAACTGATGTTGCTGGCAAGGTTTCTGAACCTTTCCATACCATCCAGAGCGACATTCAGTAGAATTCAGAGAGGATATGTTTTTCCAGTCGTGGATAACTACTGGAGCAGGATACAGTGTCTAATGTATACTGCCTTGGAACAGGAAAGCATCAATCTCTGTGGAGATGGACGCTGTGACAGTCCAGGTTTGTTATTATCATTTATTATTCTTTTTTATGTGAAGTGCTTTGAAAATGCCTTGGCATTCTTTAGCACTATAATTAATACAATAATAATTATTATTAATAATGTAACAAAAATGCAGTGTTCCAGTAATAATAATTTCTAGTTGGATGTGTTTTTGTTTGGCAAAAAGAGATACAATGAGGAAGGCCAGTCCACTGTAATTTCAGAACTACTTTTCAGGATTCTGTGCCCAATATTTACAATACTCTTTTATGGAGAGTGTGGCAGGATACATTATCCACATTTTGACTGTGGACAAGCGTCATGTCCAAGGCAAGAGTCCGAACATGGAGAGGTATGGTGCTATCGAAGGTTTGGCAGCCCTTACTTCTAAACTGAGGGTGAAATCTTTCACAACAGATGACCACAAGTCCATACGAAGCATGCTTGGTGAGTAATGTATGTTTGAATCATGTACCGGGTATTGATTTTACACTGTTTCAGAACTATGGAAGTCATTGTGTGACATCTGTAATTTTGGCTGGGCTGAGAATCACTGAGTGGTAACTAACTTAAGTGGAGTTGTGCTGTGTATGGTCAACCAGACTGTTTTTGATCAGGTTTCTATGTTGTAAATGCTTTTTTGTCCTTGACAGATGGCACTCCAAAAGCAAGAAGAAAATTAATGGAAATTTTCCCCACTTTTTCGGAAGATGTCATCAATAGCATACAAAAAGTCAAACATTATTTGGATGTGTGGCACCGCTCAAAGAAAATTGGGAAAGGCCTTGCCGAGGTATTTAAAACATAAACCTACATACATACTGCGAGAAATGACGACTTCATTCTCTGTTAGCGTACACCAATACATGTACTTGTAATCAATTTACCATGGTACACTCTGAGGTAATCACATGTACCTACTACAGCATGGTACCATACTGTCAAGAACAGCTTACTTCAGTATTATTGTCGCAAGGCAATGTTTTTTATGCATTTATTTGAAATACATGTAATTCAAACACTTTCACATTATACAAGTTTTGGTCCTTTCTAAGGTGCAGCGTAATATTTTCAGGCTGGCAAGAGTCACAAGGAAATTTTGCCGTGGGTGAAACCCGTAGTCAATCATTTCTGGCATTGCTGTCAGTCATGCAATGGAGACTCTGGGCTACTTGAGGTGTGTACCAGGTTTTAATTGCCAAGGTTGTTAGTATAATCACGGTGACAATAGATGTGAGTGATGTGTGGAGTTAGTTCGTCAGACATGTAATTAAATTTACATGTACCACCGAAAGGAAACAAGGCAAAGGCGATGCGAGACACATTTATCATGCCTGCTATACATTTGAAGGTGTCGGTTGAAAAATTACGCATTGTTGTACAATCACATGTAGCTAGAGACAGAACTTTCACAATCTGTCATTTCAGGAAATGTGGTTGGCATCCCTCTATCATGTGCAAGGAATCCATGAGTGGCCCACAGGTCAGTGTTGTCATGGGTCATTAGATGAACAAACAAGCCCCATTGAAAAAGAGTCTTCCATAGAAGCTGTCCGTGGAGTTGTCATGGATAGGCGATTGCTTGGGGACCTGCCATACTATGTAGCTTTCCACCACACAGGGCCACTTGAGAATTTCAATGGGCTGATTACAATGTATGCCCCCAAGCGCATATCTTTCGAGTAAGTATTTTTGGTTATGTTTTAGGTTTTAAATGCCCCCATGGCCATAATGGTTTATTGTTGAAAGCTGACACCTCCCACTTTCCTGAACTGGTGATGCATCCATTCAGCATTGTCAAAACATCAAGAATAACATTAATGGAATTTGTCGAACTGAACATTACACGATTGAAGTTCAGTTGATGTTCTGACATTATGACATCAATATGCACATCTGAAACTAAAACAGTTTGTTTCAGTTATGATACCATGTTGGCAAGGACTAGATTAGCAGCAATTGATCACAATCATCATATTCATCGTCAAGTGAAAACGCACAATGGAAAGCCGATGGTGTCCAAAGCATTCTCTAAAGGTGGTGGGCAGTGGGTTCTGCGTTACGTGAAAGAGCCAAAGAACTACTCTTACCATAGGTATGCATAAAACATGCAGAAGAAAGTTTTGTGCAGGGCAACAGTTCCACATTCCAAGCAAAAAAAGAAATATTAACGTGTGACACATTGCACCACATCGGTGTTCTTTGAAAGATGAGTGTTCCAATGTGGTAGTTATGTTTGTAGCGGTCATTTCTACACTCCGGTGATATGGTTGGCTTAGCATTCCCCAATAAAAATTTTAAAACGCCCAAGTCATGTTTATGGAAAATTTTATTTGTTTACAATAATAATAATTAACAAACTGATAACAACCTATTTCAATCATTTCATATCCTATGTTACATGTATTGTATCGGGAGGAAATAATCTAAATTATCTCCTCCTGATTATATACATCACAGTAATGTACATGATTTTTGATAAAACAATCTGAAACTGTCTCATTTTCAGAACATTGAAGTATATGCTAATAAAAGAACGGTGTGCGCATCCAAACATACTGATGGCCAAAGCACAGTATGGACCAACACACCCCAAGAATATTGCCCCAAATATTGCCCCTGTTCAAGGGATCACAACAGCACACTTGTTGGAATCAAAGAAGTCTCGAATGGGAGAATCTAAGGAGTAGGGTAAGTCTCAAGTTATTATATTAGGAGAAACAGTTTTTCGGCCCATAAACCTGACCAAAAAATGATAAGTTTACAATTAACATTAATTACTGTACCTCATCTGTAAACAGTCAATATTTTAATATGAGTACAACAAAATTAAATCTACACAAAAAGTGTGGACATTAAAATATTTCAAAAAAATGTTTTTTCAAGTAAATTACATGTTGATGGTACCAGTACCAGTTACCACCATGACTAGTGATTCTGTATTATGCCAAAAAACTAGACTGTCAGTAACAAAATAAAAAATCACAGAAACTGCACCTGAACGACCCGACCCTGCTACATACATGTGATTACAATGTAGTTGTTTAAATTTTTCCCTCAAATTATTTTTTTCATTGCCTTTGATGCACTGCATGAATATCATCACATTTTATTTGAACACTTGCATTTGCAGTGAAAACAAATGAAGACTAGAAGGGCACAAAGTTACAGCAACCTTCGTCCTGGCTTGAATCCTGTGTAGTGTGCATCTGGTGATGGGAAGCGGTCCCGAATCATCCACACAACACAGCTCGGGATCACAACACGGTTACCTTTTCCAAGGTAACCATACCTATCCAATACATACTGCCTGTAAGCAGCATGCCGCATGCCTCTATTGTTCCTTTCTATGTGAACTGCAGCCATGACATCTCTTATGTTTCTGTATGCTGCCAGAACAATACGTTCATTGAGACACAGGTTCCTAATCTCTGCATTTTGAGTGTCACAATCTGGCCATCTCTTGCCACAGCAAACCTGCTCACGTCTTGTGGGCATATTTCGACAGCGTCCACATTTACAATTAGCTGGAAGATTTGCTGGTTTCTGGGGTGGTGGTTGTGGGTCACCCCTTGCACGCATCATCTGCTCGTGATGGTTTCTTAAAGTTTGGAGAAGCTCGGGCTGGGTCTCAAGTACCATCTGGACGAAACCCCAGACTTCATCATTCGTCATATCATTCATCATTTCCTGAAACAGATAATGATGCCTTGTCATGAGACATGTTTCAGCAGCCCTCTCTCAGTGAGTATCAAAGGAAGCTAAAGGTGAACCCATTTGCAGTTACACGGTCACGTTGCTGAATGACAAGCTGATGCAAAAAGAAGATGCCATACATGTACCTCAGGAATTTCAACCCTTGGTTGTTGTTCCACTGGGCGTGCAGCTCTTGATGGCCCTGGCTGCAAAAAAATAAGTGATATCAGGATTTCGACATTCATTTTAACAGGAAACACATTTTAAAGACCAGTGGTTACACATTTTCAACGGTCAACATTACTGATTGACAACAGCTGCCCTTCCAAAGCTGCTGTTGTTTGACAAGTTACTTGTATTTATATTTTATATGTTTATGATACATACTGATCTGTGGTTATTGGATGCAGCAACTCACCTGAGGCTGAGCTACCTCTATTTGTTCATTTGCTATTTCTGTAGCATGACTAGAAGGCCTGCTGCTGGCTGTCACACCTGATGGACCTGGCTGAAAGTAGCAAACCAGTTTATCAATGAGATACACCATGATTGCCAAAGACTAAAGGAAACTTTTCACAATGAGTTGTGAAATTAATTTGGATTACCGGTACATGAATGTAAAGTATTACTTCACCTGTGGAGACTGAGGGTCATGCAGAGCAACAGATGGTAAATCTGGTAAATAATCATCTTCTGCTAGGGGTTCTCTTGTGTCATGTGGCTAGTGAATGTGAAGAAAAAACTATTTTAGTTCATGATGGTATAACTTACAAACTTGTTGCCTCTAGTGTCCTGAAAATAGCATTTGGGACTTGAATGTAAAGTAGTGATTGGCTGTTTTTTAAAAAATTGATAATTGTTTCTGATAAGAGGTACCGGTACAAAAAATCCATGCATGATTCACGTGTAGTACTTGTTTTTGCTCACCTGACATGCCCGAGGCTGAGAATGTGATTTTTCTGACCGCTTTATTCTTGAATTTTTTTTCACATTTCTGGAAACGCCAGCATCTGTTGAACCAGCCTAAATAATACGCAAGCAAAAAACATTTTCACTGCTTGCCTATGCCCTCTCACATACCAAGTCCTTTGCTATAAGTGCACTGCATTATACTTTATTCTATTTCCTCCTATATGAAATCATGTGCATGTATTTTTTTCGGATTCGATAAACTTCAATGTAATATTTTTGATTGTATGTAAAACCTAATTCATTACATCATGAAATGTTGAGTCACTTCCATTGTTTTTGTTCTGTATCTAGCCCTTTTTTACATGTGTGCATTTCTACTGATGTCAAATAAATTTTAAGTTCGAAACCATACTTATTGTTGTCTTGGTATTTTAAAAATAATTTCAGGGCAGGGGGTCCTGGGTCCACAGTTTGCTTAGCTATAATTCCAACGAGGTACTTCCATGGGGGTAAATATTTATAATAGGCCTAGGCCTACCTCCATGCCAAAATAAACGCAAACTGAACCCCCACCCAGCCCAGCCTTTTTTAATTTCACGTCTTGGCCTAGGCATAGGCAGGCCTGCACAGAACCAGTGCTTATAAAAGAAAGCAAAGGGCAGCATGCAGGCCATCAGGTCTATTGAATCATTGTTCCAGAGTGCAGACTGCCTAAAATAAATATAAATGAATGTTTTATTTTTTATTCTGATTTTGTCCATGGCCATCGGTAGCCTACGGTACGGTAGGCCTAGGTACCAGTACCGGTACGGTAGGCCTACGTGGACCGTGGTGTACTATAGGCCTAGCTCACATCATGTCATGATGTACATCATGTACACTGGTAAGTGCATGACCCTACCCGATTTCTGCACTTGGTGTCCGAGCACAGACACGCCTCTGAGCATTTGTTTGATCCACACTTGCAAGGGCAGGCTTTTGTGTAGCACTTATTTTTGCACTTGCATCGAGTCCCCTGACCCACAGGCTCTTGCACTTGGACTTGTTGAGCTTGTTCAATTTGTTGTTGCCTCAGAGTCGTCGAAAACGAAGTCTGAATCCTCGGGCTGCGTCTTCTTGTCAACTGTTGTTGTATTGGAGATCTTGATCTCGCTCTAATTGGCGTACTGTGAGCCGCAAATCCTCCTACCTGCCACATCAACCTTGTCAAATCACCAGCATGTTCGTTTGACACTCCAGAAATATTTGGCGACTGGTGTGGCAACGCTGAAATGTCCAGATCGGGAAGATCGTCCGTGCTGTCAGCCATGTTTACTACGTGCGTAAACTGTAGTAAAATGACGTCACGTTTCATTCATAAATCTGGCTTGGTCTAGTTCGACTTTTACTCAAAAGGTGGCGCTCGCAATCAAAACAAACCCCACGAGCCATTTGCTTTAATAAAGGACGGCGCTGATGACGCCTGAGCTCTCAAGCAGCTTTCACAGTTGAGCAGACCTTGGAGGAATTAGGCCTATAAATTCCTCCAAGAGCAGACGCAAGATGTTTGCGTCGATTGGCTTAAGCTCGCATGGGGCATGGGATCATCTCGGTGTAATAGAATCAAATGCCCCGTTATAGGAAACCCACCCCAACAATATATTCACGGATTACACGGCACTTCAGAGCCGCCCAACAGGCAGCAAGCTAGTGGGCTCACTTCATCATAGATGGCGCAAGCAACATACAACGAACGGAGTTGGGCTCAGTTGAAGTACTAGTACGCTGGATTCTCATGCCGGCCAATCGGCGTAGCACATTCAATACGGGATGGAGAGGAAGGCGGAGGCATTCCGGGGCGGGTTATTATATTATTCCAATTGGGCAGCGTCTTGCCCGCAAGTCGTTGATTGTTTTGTTCTTATAAGTCAATAGTTGACCATCACGTGAGCCTGCGTATGAACCTTACTGGCACGAAGGGGAAGAAAGCATTCACAGAGTATCCGACAGTGATACAGGCGATACGCAGTAAGTATTAAAACATTATATTTATGAGACCAATTACAATGCAGGAATCAAGAGAGGAAGGAAAATATCTCAAACATTTCAGTCCCTATTTCCTGGAGAGATTCTCCCGTTCATTCATTCATTGATTCATTCACTTAATCCCTTTCCTGAAGCCTGTGGTTGTAACAAAAAATGGTAATTGATTGAAGGTACATGTCAAGTGTTAGGTTTTGGGAATAAGATGAGTCAGCACAACTAAGAACATGAATGTCTGATGGACAGTTCTTTATCTGTACATGTATAGGTAGATGTTCTTTTAGAAAATGCTCAACCCTGATATTCAATTTTCAGAAGCTGTCCGAAAAAACCCTGAAGAAAAAACAAGAAGGGACAATGAAATTGACAGCATGATTTCAAGATGGCTTTCTGGTGCCAAGGACAGAAAGGGTGGCAGGGCAGAGAGAGCTGTGGCTGCCAGGCAACAAGATGATGCTGCTGATTCAGAGTAACTTCTATTCAGTCTTTACGGAGTACAGAAATATGATAGCTGTGTGATTTCAGTTTTTAGCCTGCTTGGCTCCAAGGCCCAGCAGGGCTTATGCTGTGGTTGGGGTCATTGAGTGGTGGTCTGTCGTGCGTCAGTCCGTATGGCTGTCCGTACGGAACTTTTGGTTCGTTAGCGCTCTAGCGCCTTTATTTTTTGTACACGTGTACCTCTAGGTTATCGCAAGCTACAGACAAAATTTTCGTGAAGTCTGATTCTTGACTTGCCACTAGGGGGCCAAAACCAAAAGTACTGTTTCTCCCTTCCCAAGAGACGGATCTTTGTCAAATTTTTATAATGGTTACTGGTATATCTAATAGGGATACATAAGATATAGTACTCGAGTTTTTAATTTGACCTACTTTTCAAGTTCACAGAGGTCAAAGTTCACCTGAAATTACGAAATTTGCTCTTTTTTTAACGGTTTGACCTATTGCTTTGAAACTTTGCACGTATCTACAGTACATGTACCTCTAGGCTGTAACAACTCAGATGAATTTTTGGCAAAATATCTGATTGTTCACTTTGCCACTAGGGGGCCAAACTGCTTCAAGCCAATTGGCACTATTTTTTCAGGGTACTGTAGTAGGTTGAGTTAATATTGTTTAAAGTCACCATGTCGGGTGAGCGGGTATTGTGTAAAGTCACCGTGTCGGGTGAGCGGGTATTGTGTAAAGTCACCGTGTCGGGTGAGCGGGTATTGTGTAATGTGACTGTGTCGGGTGAGAGAGTATTGTGTAAAGTCACCGTGTCGGGTGTCAGAAATAATGTCAGCACATTGTATTGTTATATAATGTTAATAAATTGAAATATATTGTAAAAATATCTTTCTCCCTTGATGTTTACAGTACACATGTGATCAGCTCTCCTTGATGACAATTAAATGTCGGAGCTGACTAGCTGTGATGAGAACATCCTTGAAAATCTTGATTGGAGGTGAAATCATCTATCCTGGGCCCGGATATCATTGTAACCCTGTTGCCAGGATGTAGCCGGCATTATGCCAGTATAGCCAGGATAGCCCTCATTGGGCCGGTATCGAGCCGGAGTGCATTAAGGAGATCGGGCCAAGATAGGCTAAACTGGGCCAATCAGGGGTCTTAGCCGTCTCCAGAGATTAGTGTAGCGACCATCAACCTCGGCCGAGCGTAACTAATCTCTGGGTACGAGATTGCATCACCAGGTTCTGTCTCATGTTATTTGTGATGGTTGACTGTGACCTTGACCTCTGACCTTGGGAAGTATTGCGTAACTGGAACAGGATCCCTGATATAAGCCTATCGGGGATGGTTAATTCAGGTTACTAATTCGTTTTCTCCTGAAATTGCGAGGAAATTTGCGCTTTAGAACTGTTTGACCTTGACCTCTGACCTTCAAGGTCATTGCGTAATCTGAAAGCTCATCCTTCATAACCTAGGTATAGGTGAAGGTTTTAGGCTTCTACCATCACGAGATTCTGACTTACATCATGTTATCAAATTTGAATATCAAATCCCACCATGATATCGGCAAATATCATGCGACCGAGCAGGTGCAAACTGAAAATTTCAGTTGCAATAACATCCGTGGATGAGCTATGATGTTGTGATAGCAGTTTCAACTTGCTTACTGTGGCAGATTTCCTGATATCTCAAAATATCAAATTTGATATATCAATATCATTATGATACTGACACTGGACAATAAATTCGTTGATGCCAGTATCTTGCCAAGGGTCATAAACATAGGGAAGGAACTTGTTACTGGTGCTCTAGCTGGCCTTGGAGAAAAGTTATTCAAGAAACAAAAGTGTGACAGACAAAATCTCAACTTTTGATATATCAATTTCACCATGAACCAGATATCTGCTCTAGCTGGCCTTGGAGACAAGTTATTCAAGAAACAAAAGTGTGACAGACAAAATCTCAACTTTTGATATATCAATTTCACCATGAACCACAACTTTTGATATATCAATTTCACCATGAACCAGATATCGGAGACCTGAAATTTTCATTCCATCTTGTAGCTCAGGTCATGTTACCTGGGGATAGGTCACATCAGGTCTGTAGCTCTTGCAGGAACAAAGTAACAGGCGTGACAGACTGAACAGACAGACAGACAGACAGACAGACAGACAGACAGACAGACAGACAGACAGACAGACAGACAGACAGACAGACAGACAGACACCATGACCAAATGCAATATGGTTTCCGATCTTGAGATCGGAAACCATAATAAGTGGTTAAAATTTCTAAAATGTAGGGGAATTTCTGCATATTATTTTAACCAGTGTGTTCAAAATGAAGAGGGATCTCTTGTAAGCAATTTAGTAAAAACCCCAGCTTATTTCATTAAGAAATTTAGCTATACCACACCATAACGTCACGTCATCGGATTCGCATGTACTACGCAATACACAGCGCGTTGACGCTACGCACACGTAGCCAATCGACTCTGCTTGCCTCGCTATTTTTGGAATTTCCCAGCCAATATAGGCCACATTTCCAGGAAACTCTCCAGTCTTGTGGAGGAGATAATCCGCAGCACCCCGCATCAACAATTTTCAAAATGGCCGCCCGGGTTGCAGAGCTGTGACAAAGTAAGTTTTCAAACATCGGCACATCGCAAATAGCTGCAGCGGGATCCTAAAATTGTTAGCGGTATGTTTCTTAGAACACCATAGATACAAATAAATATCATTTGGTGAAGTTTTATTGGCATTTTTGGGGAGAAAATGAGCATTGAAATAGTCTACCGAGAGTCCCTCCGTTGACTCAACGTTGACCCATTTTCAATGACGTTGTGCATGGACGATCCAATCATGCCGCTGACCGTGATCTCCCTTGGCAACGCTTAGATACGGTGATCACGTGACTTAGTCCTGTTGCCTGATTGGCTATATTGGGCGGTTTATTTTGTTCGTAGGGGTGATTGGTGTTGTTTGTAAACAATGTTTCCACTTCACTAACTTTTTCATGTGAAATAACAATCCTAGTCATGAGAATGCATGTAGTTTGACTTGACATTTGAAATGGTGTATTTTCTGAGGTTTTATTGACGAGATTAGTTGCACTTTTGTGGCCTTTCCTTTCCTGATGCAGGAAAGAACAAAATTATCAATGACAACACAAATAACTTTAATTTTTGTTTTTTGCAGCTTCTGGTGGTGCAAAATGGCAAGTCCACGGGAGTGACCACCCGCAGTGAAAATCTGCTGACCCAAATCTTGAGGTGATGATTGAAAAGTTGCTCTAATGGACCCTGTAGATGTTCCCATTGGAAAGCATTTGAAAAAAGCTGCATTTTGATATATTACTTGATATGTTTTGGAGAAATTATTAATGTGAACGGCGAAATCCAAGATGGCCGCCATGCACTACAGTTAGAAGGCGGCAGTATGCTGAAGGAACTGGTAGTAACTAGTCAGGAAGATATGTATGGTATGCCAAATGAATTTTAGTATGTACTTCCAACTTATTCTGCGATATCATTGATGATTGGTTCCTGCGTCATCAACTTCATTTGCATATTTCGGACAGAAAATGTCGTCGATTCGGAAAAATGTCGGCACGATTGTATTCATAGCATATCACTACCCCTTGGTGTATTTCATCAAGTTATCAGTGTTAGTAAAGTTGTGATCAGTAATAGTCTTGGAATTAGTCATTTTCATTAAAAACTGACGTGTCTGTTGTGTAATACCCTGACAGCAAGCACACGTGATTTTCACGTCCTTGTCAGACGTGAATTTCACGTCATAAAATGACGTGATAAATACGTAATTTTGCCCATACAAACCACGTGGTTTTCACGTGATTTTCTGGTTAAAAATTACGTCTTTTTGACGTGAATAAGATGTGTTTTTAACAGGTTAGTTTCACGTCTTTTTCTTGTCAAAAAAATTACGTGAGTCTGACGTGAAAAAGACGTGTTGATGACGTGAACAGGACGTTTTTCAGACGTGTGTTCAGCCATCCTGGTGACAAATTCCGACCACTGACTAGCCAGGGACTGATGTTTTCTTGACCTTCAGTCTGATCTTTAATTCTTAGTACTATTAATCCAACATCCTACAAATTATTTCACCCCAGAATTTCGCCCCACAACCATTTAGTGGTTGAAGAGGAGCCAGGAGTGGGGAAACTCCCATCGATCAAAAAACCCTGATCAGGGGACTCTGTTAGGCTGAGTAAGCCGTAACATTCAAGTTACCATAAATAATACATACGAGTCAGGGATTTCATTCAAATAAAAGTTTTTCATATGTGTGGTGCAATGGATCAGCATTTCCACCCCACAAAAATAATGAGCGAGGTTTGTTGTACAAAAATATGTTGTTATCATGTTAGTATAGGGGGAGGCAACATTCCTATACTTCTGTTTCGTCATGTTTGCTATTCTACAATTAGTTATTAAGATTAGTATTAAAAGTAGGTTGACGTCGTTTTCACGTAATTTTGACGTCTTTTCCACGTAATTTTGACATCTTTTGTGGAAATACTTTGTGAAGTTTTAACAGTTTGATATTTACGTTCTGCATTGTTATATGTAATTTCACTATCATCTTATTTTTTGGTCATCGCAGGTTCTGAAAGTGGTCATCTGATGACGTGAATATCACGTCATCTTCTGACCAGTTCTCCACTCGTTGACAACCTGTCAGAAATTGACGTGGTTTTCACGTGTTCAAATTGACGAGTAAAAAATCACTTGTGAAGGAAAGGCTGGTTACTTTTCATCAACGATTGGAATCATTGACATAGAAACATATTGAGTTTTCAAACTTGTAATTTTTCCAAAGAAAAAACATGTCAAATATATGACGTGAAATCGACGTGGTTGTCACGTGTTCAAATTGACCAGTGAAAAAATATTTGTGTCTCAGGAGCTGATATCTTTAACCACCGATTTGAATCCTTGACTAACAATCCCTCGAGTATTCAAACTTGTACTTTTTTCCAAAGAAAAACACATGTTGAATAGGTGACGTGAGAATCACGTGGATTTTACGTCACAAGAATGACGACTGACGAGTCTGACGAGTTCTGTCAGAAAATCACGTGAAAAACACGTGTCGATGTTATCAGGGTATGTATTGTTCTATGTACAGTACAGGTCACAATTGACATCCCTACGGCTTCGCGTAAGTTACTCGTACAGTTATGCGCAACTTACGGCTTTGGTTTCGCGTTTAACTCACTGCGTAACTCGCCAAAATCGCATAACTCGCCTCGTAAATCATTGTGTACCTAGCGAAATTCGCGTAACTCACATCGTAAGTTACGCTCGTGAGTTGTTGCGTAAGTTACGAGTGACTTACGCGTAACTTACGCGAATTTAGGGATGTCAATTGTGACCTGTACTGTATATGTCTTTTGTCTATACAGGGGCGATAATAAAAACCTTTAATTTGCCGTAAAATTTGTATTTGACCCCCGATTTTAAAAATTCAAAAAGTATTTTGCTCCTTGGGGTTGTACCTATCAGGCTAGCAATTCAAATGTTCAGTCTTATGAAAAGTTAATTTGTGTGTGGTATAGCTACTTTAAGAATTACCAAAGTTATAAAGAAATTTGGTTTAACAGATTTCAGTCCACCTTGATTGAATTAACACCGCCTGTTACAGTTCTGTTAGACTTAACATGTCCTGTAACAGGAGCTGTTAAAATAGATCTATTTAAACAGATCTGTAACACTAACAGCCATGTTAATTGCCTGTTTGTCGTGAGGTCAGAATTGGTGGTAAATGTTACAGATCTGTAACACTACCTGTAACATTGACACATAACACATAATATACACGGAATTCTGACCTCACCCAGAAAGTTATGCTTCTAGCTTCTAGACTATGGGTCGTTTTTTTAAACGATGGTTAGATGGCTAAGATAACCATCGGGTTTCATTAACCCTCAGTTGACAAACTGTTTGTTAATCGAAGTGAATTTTTCGATTTCATGAATCGCTAATAGCCAAACATTCTAAAAGTAAAAATGTTTACTTCGGTTAATTCACGGTTTGTCAGAAAAGCCGATGTTTAAACTGAGGTTTACCTTAACTATCGTTTAAAAAATCGGCCCTATGCAAAGTGATGGATTTAGGCCTATGTACAGGTGTGACAGGAATCAACGCCCTAGGAATGCACGTGCGCCAAGCAATAGACCGCTATATTGTACGGCTGTGTTCGAACATGGGACCTCTATCGTCATGATCTCTCTCTGAAGGGGGACAGATTCCTGTCACACCTGTACTGTTATCACTCAGGTGTGCGAATAATGTGCGGATACCATGGCCACTGGATAATTCATAGGCTATGTATGTGTCCCACCAATGGAGGCTGTAGGCCTAACACTAGGCCTAGCCATGACATTCATTGTTTACATCGTAGGCCTAGGCTAGGTGGAACTGGAAGAGTAGGCCTAAGATTCATCGCTAAATGCACGAATCCTCATGTGAATGATGAGAGGGATGAATGCCTACGGTACCTTAAAACAGCTGAAATCAGTGATAATCCTCTTGATATGCTCCTTGAATGGTTCAACATTGATGTTATTTGGATAATTTGATGATCACAGTAGTGTAAATCCGTTTTAAATCCTGTTGAAAGTGAAAACATCCACAATAAAGAGCCTGATGCGGTCCGCCTGCAGCCGCCATTGATGGACGTTAAGCCATTACGTTGTTGCATAGGGAAAAGTAGATCATTAGTGTAAATGCGCGGTATTGGTTGTGAAGAGGCTGTGTGCGTCCGCGGGGAGGAACATGCACTGTAAAATAGCACGTATTAAAATATGATCATATCGTTTAATATGACCACATTGACGAAGGAAAGTGACAAGAAATCAAATATTAGGTGCATGGTAATTATTAGAAGCGAGTCCAAGACAACATCATGCAAAATTGACATATTTCAGATTTAATTACATTTCATATAGAATACGAATGTGAGTAGGCCTATACTTGGCCGTACGGTGTCGCACTGATCGGCGCTCTGGCCGTGTAACGTTTGTCAGTGTGATTCACATTTTTCAGTGTGATTCACATTTTTGAAATAGGGGAACTTTTTCTTTCACCGTCAAATGGCGGCTTATTCAGTCAATTACAATGTATTTGTAAGGAAATATGCCTACTTGAAGCAGAAGCAGCAGTAAGTGAAATGAAAAGATTGCGCTTACTTTTTTCGGATTAATAAAGTTTACATTTTACTGTCAATGGTTTGCAAGGAACATTCAAGTGATAAGCTGAAGGCTAAAGTGAGTGGGCCGCGGTGGACCAAGGACGGTACCGGTAACAGGGTTCTCATCGGGTGCGTAAACGAGAACTTTGAAGGCCGAAGTGGAGAAGGGTTCCATGTGAACAGCAGCTGAACATGGGTCAGTCGGCCCTAAGAGATAGGAGAGATCCGTTCCGAATCGGGGCAATGCCGTCTCCAAGCACAATGAGAGCATGCCCAGGGGCGTAGCTAGCTTTTTTGGCATGGGGGGGCAAAAGACCATATTTTGCTAATTTTCGGTCAAAATGTGCATGAAAAACACATTTTTCCGGACCACCTGGGGGGGCATTAGCCCCCCCTGCCCCCCTCTAGCTACGCCTCTGATGCCCATCCAATATCGAAAGGGAATCGGGTTAATATTCCCGAACCCGAACACGGAGATTGGCCCCT
>NMRB01002048.1:52208-69708 GCA_002633025.1 Notospermus geniculatus | reverse complement strand
GCGAACGGCAGATACGGCATAGCCCGGCCGAACCGGGGTATGTTGTGGCGTCCAAGCGACTGTGGATAAATTCCTGCCCAGCGAACGGCAGAGACGGCATAGCCCGGCCGAACCGGGGTATGTCGTGGCGTCCAAGCGACTGTGGATAAATTCCTGCCGACCGAACGGCAGAGACGTCATAGCCCGGCCGAAACGGGGTATGTCGTAACGTCCAAGATGCTAGGCAGAACTCCCAGCCGAGAGAACGGCTGCGACGGGCCAATTGAAGGGAGATGAAAGATAACAAACAGAAGGGCTTCCTCAATCAAGGTGGCGCCAGCGTGGTTTGTACTTGCGTGTATTGTTTAACGTGGCGCCAGCGGCCGTAGTCTGACTGAATACTGTATTTGGGTACCTCTCACACGCTGGCAGCAACGTGCCGACAGATGATGACGGTGGTGCCAGCCAGGGACAGGGATCGGACTTCGACAATTTCAATATTTCCCCGTGCTGGCGCCGAATCAGTCTTTGCCGTGCGTCCAAGCGACTGTGGATAAATTCCTGCCCAGCGAACGGCAGAGACGGCCGAACCGGGGTATGCCGTAACGTCCAAGCTGCTAGGTATAAATCCCAGCCGAGCGAACGGCATAGACGGGCGATGAAACTGAAGGGCTTCCTCCAATCAAGGTGGCGCCAGCCAGCTCGGTTTGGACGTGCGGATTGTTTAAGATGGCGCCAGCGGCAATGATCGGAGTCCGAATATTTGGGAACCACTGAACCTCTCAGACCCTGGCAGCACCGTGCAGACAGATGATGACGGTGGTGCCAGCTATCGACAAGAATCGGACATCGACAATTTCAATATTTCTCCGTGCCGGCGGCGAATCAGGCTTTGCCGTAACGTCCAAGCGACTGTGGACAAATTCCAGCCGGGCGAACGGCGGAGACGGCAATGCCCGGCTTTACACCTGTATGCTACTTTCCAAAATAAAATCATGTGAAAATTGCATAGGACTAGGTCTAAGTCTCTAATCATTAGCAAACTTAAAGCCCCACAGGGCACAGAACGTAGGCCTATTTATTGAATTTTACAATATTTTCAAAATGTTAGGAGAGAGCACAAAGAGGTCTCATAACCTACCTTGTGAAGGTCCCCAAAATGCTTGTCTGATACGTACCGGTACTTCAGAGAATCAAGGCCTAGTTTTCACAGCACACGTTAGAAAAAAAGACAGGGAGGGCTGGCTCTAGGCCTAATGTATTCAGATGGAGCGCAGTACATTTTACACTACGCTGACGTCGTGCACTGACGTCAAGAATCGCGGCGATGATTTGCGTTTTTCAAAATCAATACAGTGGCGTGAGTGGGGCTTTAATCCCATCCAACCATAGGCCTATATGCACACTTGGTGAATAAAATTTGACATCACCCACTAGCCTAACCTTCCTACTAGTAAGATTGCAGTATCGATACACATAGGCCTAGGCCTATAGGGCCTACAATATAGTACATGCCTATCATCAAACTAAAAGCCGAAGGGCCAGCCATCTCACCTTTTTCATGCTCCTAGATTCGCATCTCTTTTTCCTCTTTGACTTGCTATCGGCATGATGATCAGTTGGCCTTGGGCCTGTTGGGGTTACACTTGCTGGAGTGGGTGGCTCAGAAAACACACTAGGGACAGCATCAGGTTTCAAAAAAAGTCTTGTGGTATAGCCAGAACGATACTGCATAAGGTTAGCAAAATCTTCATCTCAACAAAATGCATGCTGCACACACGTGCTTGCCTGTCCAACACATGTGCCGCGGGTCTACAGCATTTGGCCAGCCACTGCCTTCGTAAATACAGCTTATCCCGCTGATGGGGCACGTTGAAAAAGTGCACATCTCCTGTGTTATTCTTCTCCGAATTGTTGCAGTATTTCGCGATACAATACGGCATTGTGTTGAATACAAAAGACGATGATTATTTTGTCTGCCGCAGCGCACAATGACCATGATGACCCCCAATGAAATATCCATGATATCCGGTTTCTGCATTGAGCACTGTCGACGTCATATCCGTGTTGGAGGTCACGTGACGGCGGCAAATTTGAACAAAATGGCTGCGCCCATGGATTACTATGCTTTCGTTTAAAAAGTTGGAATGGTCAGGTTTGATGATCTTGAAATTTTTCAGAGAATCCTTTCGGAACATGATTCATCATCCCACACCAATTTTTGTTTGATTATAGATGAGTAAAAAAGCCCTTTAAGGTGGCGCCAGCGGCAAGAATCGGACTCGCAATATTTGGGAACCTCTCAACCTCTCATACCCTGGTATCACCGTGCAGACAGATGATTCTTTGCCGGGACGTCCGAGCGACTGTGAAGAAATTCCTGCCCAGCGAACGGCAGAGACGGCAATGCCCGGCCGAACCGGGGTATGCCGTAACGTCCAAGCTGCTAGGTATAAATCCCGGCCAAGCGAACGGCATAGACGGGCCAATTTAAGGGCGATGAAACAGAAGGGCTTCTTCCAATCAAGGTGGCGCCAGCCAGCTTGGTTTGGACTCGTGCGGATTGTTTACGGTGGCGCTAGCGGCAAGGAATGGACTCTGAATATTTGGGAACCTATCAGACCCTGGCAGCACCGTGCAGACAGATGATGACGGTGGTGCCAGCCAGCGACAAGCATCGGGCACCGACAACTTCAATATTTCCCCGTGCTGGCGCCGTAACGCCCAAGCGAATGTGGATAAATTCCAGCCGGCCGAACGGCAGAGACGGCAAATTACGGCATAGCCCCCGGAGTATGCCGTAACGTCCAAGCGGCTAGGCAGAATGAACGTCCCGTCCTCGGTGGACGTCGGTCCGGCAGTGTTAGGTGTCGTCTTCACGTAATGTCGTATTAAACCTGACTAGCCGGTCGCTAGTTGAACACGAAGGAGAACAACTCTAAGCGGNGGAAAGTTTACTTTGAAAAAATTAGAGTGTTCAAGGCAGGCGCTCCGCCTGAATAATGGTGCATGGAATAATGGAATAGGACCTCGGTTCTATTTTGTTGGTTTTCGGAACTTGAGGTAATGATTAAGAGGGACGGACGGGGGCATTCGTATTACGGTGTTAGAGGTGAAATTCTAGGATCGCCGTAAGACGAACGGCAGCGAAAGCGTTTGCCAAGAATGTTTTCATTAGTCAAGTACTGAGGATGGTTACCGAGATGTCAGTTAACTGGTTACCCGTGTCAGTTAGTAGTGACAAGTGGTTACCAAATCAGTTAAGTGGTTACCGATGTCAGTTAACAGGTAACCATGTCAGTTAAGGGGCTACCCAATGTCAGTTAAGGGTTACCGTGTCAGTTAAGCAAAAATGGCTACCGTTGTCATTTAAGAGTGATACAAAAGTCCCTGATTCGTGGGTAGCCATCCTATGTCATTTAACTCACGAACCCCCGAGAACCTTCGGAAACGTTCTCGGAGATGGCTACCAGATCAGTTAAGGCCGTGGCTACCGAGTAACCACCCCCGTGTCAGTTAAGCATCGTCGGCACCTTCGTCATTGGCTTAACTGATTCGGTAACCAGCCCGGATTTTTTCAAAGTCCGTTAACTGATTTGGTAACCATCCCTGAATTCGTCCAAGTACGTTAACTGATTTGGTAACTCTGTCCAACTCGGAACGTTCGTGAAACTGATAGGTCGCCAATGGGCTCTGTCAGTTAACTAGCCACTCAATTGAAATTCAAACCTGTGGTCCCTTGTACCTGTGTGTCTATGCCAGGGCAAGTAAAAGACCCCACGTAGTTGGACTGTGGACTCCATTCCTCTAACTACTAACAAAAAACTGTTGATAAACAGCATGGGCTTCGAAATGCATTGTGCCAGTGGATTTCTGCACTTCTCGGCTGCTGGCGCCACCCTGATTGTGGGTATCACTACTGCGTTCTCCCCCTAAACGCTCACCGCGGCTTCCGTTTTCTCTGGCAGCCAGGGCTCCCCGTGGCTTGGAGGTGGCGCCAGTGGATTCGGCCTTGGAATGTTTTCGTTCATGGATTTCTGCACTTCTAGGCTGCTGGCGCCACCCTGATTGTGGGTATCACTTACCGCGTTCTCCCCCTAAACGCTCACCGCGGCTTCCGTTTTCTCCGGCAGCCAGGGCTCCCCGTGGCTTGGAGGTGGCGCCAGTGGATTCGTCCAAGCGACTACGGAGAAATTCCTCCCGAGCGAACGGCAGAGACGGCAAAGCCCGGCCGAACCGGGGTATGCCGTAACGGCCCAGCTGCTAGGTATAAATCCCAGCCTAGCGAACGGCTGAGACGGCAAATTGAAGGGCGACGAAACAAGGGCTTCCTCCAATCAAGGTGGCGCCAGCGGCAAGATTCGGACTCTGAATATTTGGGAACCTCTCAACCTCTCAGACCCTGGTATCACCGTGCAGACAGATGATGACGGTGGTGCTGGCCAGCGACACCGACAATTTCAATATTTCCCCGTGCTGCGGCCGAATCAGTCTTTGCCGGGACGTCCAAGCGATTGATCTCAGGAGCCCCTGAGATCACGGGAATCACGACATGTTTCGCGACTTTTAGTTTCCCGTCAGAATCCCGACTTCTAGGGGTCGAAAAAATGCCTTGCTGGTAGGCCAATTACTCTGCAACCAAATAAGATATTGGCCTGATATTTTTAGGACACCGAGGGCTCCCCTTTACCTCGGTGTACCACAAATTTCAAAGCCCTGGGGTTCCCGAGGTGAAATCTGCACCGTGTTGAAAGAGGTCATGTTTCAAGCAATATCTGTCTACTGTTAACTGACGCTCGGTAACCAATTTCAGTTCGGCGAACCCAGTTAACTGACATTTGGTAGCCACATTTCAGTTTGGCGAACGTTCGTCATCTGTTAAATGACAACGGTAGCCGTTTTCAGTTTGACGAACGTTCGTTAAATGACATGCGGTGGCTACCTATAGTTTGGCGAATGGCTACCGAATGTCAGTTAAGAACTGGACGAATGGTAGAGAATGGTTACCGTGTCAGTTAAGCGTGGCTACCGATGTCAGTTAGTAGTGCAGCCAAAAGTTCAATCAAATTGGCACAAGTTGGATGAATGAATTTCGGCAAAAATCAAACGTGGTTATGGTCGCCTATCCACTGCCTAATAGCACACTGAATTTCAAATCGATAGGACTAGTGGAACATGGAGATTTCACTACTTGGTTATCGAAAGTCAGAAGCTAACAGTCACAAAACATGTCCTCGGTCAACCCGTTGTAAATTTCATACGTCTGACCCCAGGGCCTTGAAATTCACGGTACACCGAGCTAAAGGGTAGCCCTCAGTATCCTGAAGATATCAAGTCAATATCTTATTTGGTTGCATAGTTATTGGCCTACAAGCAAGGCCTTTTTTAGACCCCGAGAAGTCTGCATTTTCTGACGGGAAGCTAAGTCACGAAAAATGTCCTTGGTCAACGTGTTGTCAATTTCACACCTCTGACCCCAGGGCCTTGAAATTCGCGATACACCGAGCTAAAGGGTGGCACTCAGTGTCCTTAAGATATCAAGTCAATATCTTATTTGGTTGCAGAGTTATTGACCTACAAGCAAGGCCTTTTTTAGACCCCGAGAAGTCGGCATTCTGACGGGAAGCTAAAAGTCAAGAAACAGGACCTCAATCTACACGTTGTCAATTTCACACCAATAACTCCAGGGCCTTGAAATTCACGGTACACGGAGCTCAAGGGTAGTCCTCGGTGTCCTGACAATATAAGGTTAATATCTTATTTGGTTGCAGAGTTATTGGCCTACAAGCAAGTCGGTTTTTCGAGCCCGAGAGGTCGGGATTCTGACAGAAGCTAAAAGTCACAAAACACGTCCTCGGTCAACACGTTGTCAATTTCACACCTCTGACCCCAGGGCATTGAAATTCGCAGTACACCGAGCTAAAGGGCAGTCCTCAGTGTCCTAAAGATATCAAGTCAATATCTTATTTGGTTGCAGAGTTATTGACCTACAAGCAAGGCCTTTTTTAGACCCCGAGAATTCGGCATTCTGACGGGAAGCTAAGTCACGAAAAACGCCCTTGGTAAACACGTTGTCAATTTCACACCGATAACCCCAGGACCTTGAAATTCATGGTACACGGAGCTCAAGGATAGGCCTCGGTATCCTGACAATATAAGGTTAATATCTTATTTGGTTGCAGAGTTATTGGCCTACAAGCAAGTCGGTTTTTCGAGCCCGAGAGGTCGGGATTCTGACAGAAGCTAAAAGTCACAAAACATATCCTCGGTCAACACGTTGTCAATTTCACACCTCTGACCCCAGGGCCTTGAAATTCGCGGTACACCGAGTTAAAGGGTAGCCCTCAGTGTCCAAAAGATATCAGGTCAATATCTTATTTGGTTACAGAGTTATTGACCTACAAGCAAGGCCTTTTTTAGACCCCGAGATGTCGGCATTCTGACGGGAAGCTAAAAGTCAAGAAACATGACCTCAATCTACACGTTGTCAATTTCACACCGATAACCCCAGGGCCTTGAAATTCACGGTACACGGAGCTCAAGGGTAGTCCTCGGTGTCCTGACAATATCAAGTTAGCATATTGCATATTAACATTCTCGGTCGGAATTCTGACTGACGCCAAAAGTCGAAAAACATGTCCTCCTTCAACACGCCGTCAATTTCGTACCTTTCACCTGATCGCTTTGAAATTTGCAGTACTCCGAGAGGAAAGATAGCTCTCAGAGTACTGTCAATTTCAATGCGATCAGATGAGAGGGGTGAAATTGACAGCGTGTTGACCGAGGTCATGTTTTACGACTTTTCGCGTCAGTCAGAATTCCGACCGAGAATGTGCGAAAATGTAACGTTCTTGTCACGGTAGCGTGCATGTTAACTGACAAGTCCCTGAATCCAAACGTTCTTGTCACTGATGCGTGCATGTTAGCTAACAGTTTAAAACTGTTTTGTTTTAGGTGTCGTCTGCTAATGCTGTGCGAGCCTCATTGCCCAGGGTTGACCAGCCCCATTACGCCTGCCTGTATGTGCATTCAATTTTATCTACTAATGGGCCTAGCTGTTGTATAGACGAAATTTTAAGTAGGCCGAGCAAAAGACTCCCGTGGTCTCGGGGGCTCCTGGGTTGCCGGAGGAGGGGCTAGAATGCCGTCCTCACGGTTTTAGGACAACTGCCCCCATACGACAATCCTCCCAGGCCAACTGCCGGCAAGACAATTCCCCTAGGGCCTAGTTGTCCTGCCGGCGGTGGGCCTAGTTGTCCTGCCGGCGGTGGGCCTAGTTGTCCTGCCGACAGTGGGCCTGGCGGCGGGGCCTAGTTGTCCTGGCGGCGGGGGGCCTAAAAACGACCTTGCTTGTAGTCCTATATCTCTGCAACGGAACTTGAAATTTATAGGACACCGAGGTCTACCCTTCCCCTCGGTGTACTACAAATTTCAAAGCCCTGGGGTCACCGGTGTAAAATTGACAGCGTGTACACGGAGGGCATGTTTTGCGACTTTTACCTCGCGGTCAGAATCATGATATCTCGGGGTCGAAAATAGGCCTTGCTTGTAGGTAAATTACTCTGCAACTGATGAAGATAATGACTTGAAATTTATAGGACACCGAGGTCTATCCTTCCCCCCGAATCACGAAGGGCATGTTTCGCGACATTTAGCTTCACGTCAGAATCATGACATCTCGGTGTCGAAAATAGGCCTTGCTTATAGGTAAATTACTTTGCAACCGATGAAGATAATGACTTGAAATTTATAGGACACCGAGGTCTACCCTTCCCCTCGGTATACTTCAAATTTCAGTGCCCTGGGGTCACCGGTGTGAAATTGACAGCGTGTACACGGTGGGCATCCCGCCCTGGTTAACTGACCAAGTAACACGGGGTTCTCGGACATTCTTGTCACTAGTGGGTGAGAGTGCCAGTTAGTTAACGGGTTAACTAACAAAGGAACATATGGTTCTTGGACATTCTTGTAACTAGTGGGTGAGAGTGCCAGTTAGTTAACGGGTTAACTAACAAAGGAACATATGGTTCTTGGACATTCTTGTCACTAGTGGGTGAGAGTGCCAGTTAGTTAACGGGTTAACTAACTAACAAAGGAACATATTGTTCTTGGACATTCTTGTCACTAGTGCGTGAGAGTGCCAGTTAGTTAACACCAGTAAGTTAACACGAAAAGAAGGCCTGCAACCGATGAAGATAATGACTTGAAATTTATAGGACACCGACGTCTATCCTTCCCTTCGGTGTACTACAAATTTCAAAGCCCTGGGATTACCGGTGTAAAATTGACAGCTTGTACACGGAGGGCATGTTTTGCGACTTTTACCTCGCGGTCAGAATCATGACATCTCGGGGTCGAAAATAGGCCTTGCTTGTAGGTAAATTACTCTGCAACCGATGAAGATAATGACTTGAAATTTATAGGACACCGAGGTCTTCCCTTCCCCTCGGAGTACTATAAATTTCAAAGTCCTGGGGTCACCGGTGTGAAATTGACAGCGTGTACACGGAGGGCATGTTTTGCGACATTTAGCTTCACGTTTCTTGTCACTAGTGCGTGAGAGTGCCAGTTAGTTAACACCAGTAAGTTAACACGAAAAGAAGGCCTTGCTTGTAGGCCAATTATTCTGCAACCAAATAAGACAATGACTTGATATTAACAGGCCACCGAGGGCTACCATTTACCTCGGTTTACTACAAATTCCAAAGCCCTGGAATCTCCAGAATGAAATTGACAGCTTTACAAGTAGGACATGTTTCGCGACTTTTACCTTCCTGTCAGAATCCCGACACCTCGGGGTCGAAAATAGGCCCTGCTTGTTGGTGAATTACTCTGCAACCAATGAAGATAATGACTTGGAATTTACAGGACACCGAGGGCTACCCTCGAGGAAACCGATGTCACGGGGAGCACTTAGGGGAGATAATGCGGTCCTGACCACCCGTGATCTCGGGGTCTCCTGACCAGCCGGAGAAAACCGAAGCCACGGGGAGGGCTTAGGAGAGATAATGCGTTCGTGACTCCCGTGATCTCGGGGGCTCCTTACACGCCCTGGGTTGAGGGACAGAACCGAAGCACGGGGAGAGAATGCGGCCGTGACAGAAAACCAAAAGTCGCGAAACATGTACTTCTTAACACGCTGTCAATTTCAAACCGCTAACCCCAGGGTTTTGAAATTTTTAGTACACCAAGGGGAAGGGTAGCTCTCGATGTCCTCAAAATATCAAGTCATTATCTTTCTCCGTTGCAGAGTTATTAGCCTACAAGGAAGGCCTTTTTTCGTGTTAACTCACTGGCATTAACTAACTGGCACTCTCACGCACTAGTGACAAGAACGTCCGAGAACCCTGTGTTACTTGGTCAGTTAACCAGGGCGGGATGTTTAACTGTGACCGTCCGAGAGGGTGTATCGTTTTCAGAGGTAGTTTGGAAGTGCCTTGTGGCTGTTCGTAATTTCTACCTCTGCCGCTTGGGGTATATATCTATTAAGTTCAGCTCTAAACTAGGCCCCCTATCACACAGCACTTCGAAACGACTTCATTGCTGGCCTTGGCCAGCTCTTGTTTTAAAGAATCGTCCGATTTCAAATTTTCTTTTTTCATTACAACTTGCCGACTGACCAACATCTGCAATGTTTCCCTTTTAAAATCTCAAGAAAACTGTCTTTTGGCGCTTTTTTGGCAAAAATAAATCCCACTCACATAGGCATGTAGAAACACCTCTGGGATAGCCCCTCTTTACGGATTTTATAGTCTGAAGTCTAGGCCTGGGGCTGTTCTATGGGCGGTTATTTCCGCAAATATCAACGTCAGAAAACGTCTAAAAACACGAACAAACGCATATTTATCCGATAATTTGTACGTAGAAAGCTTACGTGTCTGGTGGATATCAGTATGCAACTAGCGAAGCGCAGATCTATAACTGGCGAGCGATGTACATGTATCTAAAACAATCAGTTCTCACGTTATGCACCAAATGAGGATGTGTCACTGACTTCAACCCATGTCTTGTCAGTGCAAAACCTCATCAATACCATGAATTGTCTCTTATTGTAAAAGGAAGTTAGGTCATACTGTCAATATAACTAGAGTCTTGGGAGGCCACAGGTTTTGTTCATCAGTGTCTGTTAGGACGACAAGATTCCCTGGTAAAAAAATCTGGGTATAGGGGCGAAAGACTAATCGAACCATCTAGTAGCTGGTTCCTTCCGAAGTTTCCCTCAGGATAGCTGGTGCTCATGTGCAGTTTTATCCGGTAAAGCGAATGATTAGAGGCATTAGAGTCTTGTCTGCTTGACTGTACTAGTGGGATTTATTTAGCTGCAAAATGCCAAAAGAGGCATTTTCTCTTGAGATCCAAACGGGAAAAGTTGCAGATGTTGGTCAGTCAGGCAAGTCGAATGTAATGAAGAAAGAAATTCTGAAATCAGAGCATTTTTCAAAAATTGTGAAAAAGACAGTTAACAAAATATCATTTTTCTCTTAATTAATTAATATTGATTTTTGGCATAACACCATGGTTCTATGCCCCACAGCTTGCTAAAGATTGGGGGCAATTACCATTGCTGTATCTCCAATGGTTTTTGCGATATTTAGGAAAACCTGCTGTCATTTTACTTTCCTACAAGAATGTACTCTAGCTGTCTTTCGTAGGCAGTAATAAATTCTGTATTTTCGTTTTGGCAGCCGTCTCGCATTGTTCGCGGGAAATTTCACAAATTTCCGCATGATCACTGCGAAAATGGACTGACTGGAAGAAACACAACGCAATCAGCGCAGTGAACCTTGTTCCTATTTACACGTTTCCCACTGCTTTGTAGGCGTAGCACATATGCGCGGATCGATGCTTCCGTCAAGGAACCATTCATTGTGCATTAATTCGGCAGTTTATGATGTCTCGGGCAACTCTACTAAAACGGTCATGGCTGTCTTGGTGTAAAGAACTCACCCGAAGTGTACGAGCCTAGTATCTCCCAATGATGCCATACTGGTCTCCTGTCCAAGCCCCTACATATAGGCTAGTTAATGGCATCTATAAAATATCCAAAAATAGAGCACAAAAGGCGACACACAAAATGATATAATAAAAGGAGTCGTCCTTACTACACAAGCCATAATTAATATGACTCCTTTTCAAATCACAAATGTACAGTCCTTCAAATAAGTAAATGGACAGCGTGTTTTTCAAATATCTCCGAGATTAAACAAGATAATTTGATGCGGTTTTCAACATAGTGCGGTATACTTACTTGGTCATATACCTCATATATTTGGGTCAACCTAATTTTAACCCTTTGTTATGTAACAGGCAATTTAAAAAAGTTCCATATATTAACTTTTTTATTTCAAATTTTTTCAACAGATTTGGCACTGATGCGATCAGGTGATTGACATTAAAGACTCTTTGCCAAAAAATCGGTGAAATCTAGTGTTGTCTTTTTCGTGTTATCTCAAAATATCAAAATCTGGGATTTTTGATAATTTGAGATATTGAATATTTTTGCTGTTATTCGCTGCCAGACATGATAACAAGATGGCTACGAAATTTTCCACGTCTTTCCATTATCGAATCAGCTGAAAATAAGATGTGAAATCTGGAGGCTGCAATAAAGAGGCTGAATATAATTACATTTAAGTAAAAAAAGCATTCAGAAATTGCATAAATTATCACCAGGGAATGAATGTCACCAAATGACTTTGAAAAATGATCGAATATATCAATTTTTTTCAAAAATCTCACATTTTGATATTTTGAGATATTATGGAAACGGAAAAACATTTTCAATATTTTTTTTTCGCAAAAACTCTCATTATCAATCACCTCATCACAACACTGTGAATTCTGCTGAAAAAAAACTTGAAAAAAAAGTTAACTTTTGACCTTTTTTAAATTGCGTGTTACGTAACAAAGGGTTAAAATTAGGTTGACCCAAGTACATTGAGATATATGACCAGATAAGTATACCACACTATGTTGAAAACCGCATCCAATTATCTTGTTTTATCTCGGACATATATTTGAAAAACACCCTGTCCATTTACTTATTTGAAGGACTGTACTAATCATACTCTGTTTCTGGTCTCCAGCATAGACTGGCCCCCTGTCGTACCGCTCCGTTCCTCCACTACTACGACAAGCTGCGTCCGCCATGTTTGCCTGTTTTCTGACACACGTATGCAAATGAGCAATAAAGACTCGTAACGTTGCGGGAGTCTCTAAAAATAGATGATGACTCATGGCGCGACCGTTGATGACGTTTGGCTGACCAATCACATGCCGAGTTTGGCGTTCAAGATGCCTGTCGTAGTAGTGAAGCGAGAACTACGACAGGGGACCAGTCTAGCTCCAGCACTCAACAATGGGGCTTTGTTTCTATTCAACTATTTTCGTTCCACACCTCCTGTTTGCACAGGGTTTCTTTATTTCAGATTTATAGGCCGTGAGACATGCCCGTTTATTTTTCACTTTCGAAGCGTAGTTCTTTGAGCTATAGTCATCACGCGGTCTCCGTCGTCCGTCGCCGTCGCTCGTCTGTCGTAGTCTGTTAGCAGGGCACGTTTCGTAACCGCTGGACCTATTGGCACCAAACTTGGTACATATGTGCCCTAGGTCAGATGACTTCAGACACCAAGTTTCGTTCCGATTTGATTCCTGGGTCGGCCACCAGAGGGGCTTAACCAAAAACATTTAAAGTACAGTTTCGCCTTAACCGTTGATCGGATCATCACCAATTTTTTTTCGCAGGTACATCTCATGAGGATACACCACATATTACCCGGGTTTTTGATTTGACCAAATTTGCAAGGTCACAGAGGTCAACGTTCGAAATTTCATTGTTGGGCGGCACGTTTCGTGGCTATTAGTCCTGGATTGTTCAAATTAGGTGTGATGATGTATCTACGTGCCCTCTATGTCTGTGGCAAACTTCGGTCCGATCGGACTTCAATGGCCACCAGGTGGCTATCTTGGAAATTGGGCGTTGGCCCATAGCTCGTTAACTACTGGAGCTATAATGTTCTGAACTTGAACAAGTATGTATCTCTGTAGCCTTCATGTGTACAGCAAATTTCAGCGTGATCGGACTTGATAGACCACTGCCAGGCAGCCATTTTGGAAAATGGAACTTTGACATGTGTGACCAATAAAGGTTGTTCAACTTGAAAACCCGTATAATATATCATATGGCTTTATTAGATGGGCTTGTGGTAATCGACTCGACGCGACGCGACCACTCGATGACTCGATGGTTGCTAGGGAAGCTTCAAAACGCGCAAATCGGCCAAGTAGGCCTCGTGATTACACTAGTAAATAAAAAGGGATAATGATATTGGTAATACAAGAAGGAAAAATTGTCATCGTGTGAAATTGGGATAAATTTGTTGTCTTATCGCATGTAGGCCCTATCGTATTTCTGAGACGCACGATCTCCGCTGATCCAGGTACGCCGCGATCCTTGGCCAACAATCCACCCATGCTTTGCTACCATTTCGAGATAGTTTGTGGATTCCGACATAGGCCTAAGTAAACTTAGTCGCCATCAATATTCCCGGTCAAGTATTACACTCCAGTTTTACGGTTTACGACTATGCGAGAATACATACGATCTGCGTCGTGTTTCTGCACTGGCCACGCAGCTTACAATACGTCACACGGGAAAGTGGACCAAGTCAAGTAATGATGCGCCAATGTTACATGGGTTACAAAGTTATGCACTTTAACAGAGAATTCTTTAATATCAAAAACACTTTTAAATTTTCAAATCCGATGAATAATAACGTTGGGCCGCAACCATTTGCATTCCCCCCCCCCCGCATTCCCCTTGCCTTGATGCACATGATTGCTTAATCTGATTGGAATGGCCCACTTATAACCAGAGGGGTGCAAGGTGCAATTAGGTCAGTGGCTTAGATCGCTGTAGTACACTGACCGGTAATGGTCAGTGTACTACTGTACTTAGCCCAAATACCGCCCCCTAGCAACCATCGAGTCATCGAGTGGTCGCGTCGCGTCGAGTCGATTACCACAAGCCTATTAGATGTACCCATGATACAAATTTGGTGATGATCCGTCAAATAATAAGTTCGTTATTGTACTTTTTGTATGTTTCAAATGGAGCCATCTAGTGACTCTTCTAGTGACTATACATCTATCCTGTTTGGAAACTCATGGTGAACCACTGGAGCTATTGACTTCAAACTTCACACATATGTGCCGCTTGGTCAGGTTACCTCAGACACCAAGTTTCGGTCCGATCTGATTCCTGGCTTGGCCACCAGGGGGGACAAACCGAAAACCTTTAAAGTGCAGTTTCACCTAGCCCGCTCAGCAGGCGACTTGCTCCACAAGTACGCCTGCTGTCGGGGTCTCGAAACCGGAAGTGTGGTCGGAATTCCTACCAGGCTGGATGCGCGCGCATCAGCTAGCAGAACTGTACATCATGCCTACATCGTGTACATCTGTGTCCAGCGCTCTAACGGCAAGCTGCAGGAGTCGAAATGAGATAGCAGGGTACCTTCTTCAACGGACTATCCCCAGGATGTTTAGCTAATGACACAAAACATCGCTGGGATAGGTCACTGAGTGTTTATCTCGCTGACATTCGTGGCACTACCTCGCTGAATGTTCGAAGTGAGAAATGTTGGACGCCAGACGCCATCTTGCAAACTTGGCTTCTTTGGGGAATACCTGCCGCCGATACGTCGACCAGAGCAGATTCGTATTCTGATTGGACGTATTCCGACGAATCACAGCCAGAATCAAGAGGGCGACAGTAGTCTCTAAAATCGTCAGATGTAGAGACTACTCTGTGGTCTAAGTTTCACCTTAACCGTTGATCGGATCATCACCAAATTTTTATCGTAGGTACATCTGATGAGGATACACGACATATCTCCCGGGTTTTTGATTTGACGTAATTTTCAAGGTCACAGAGGTCAAAGTTCGAATTTTCATTGTTGGGCGGCACGTTTCGTGGCTATTTGTCCTGGATTGTTCAAATTAGGTGTGATGATGAATCTTGGTGCCCTCTATGTCTGTGGCGAATTTCGGTCCGATCGGACTTCAATGGCCATCAGGTGGCTATCTTGAAAATTGGGCGATGGCCCATAGCTCGTTAACTACTGGAGCTAGAATGTTCTGAACTTGAACAAGTATGTATCTGTGTAGCCTTCATGTGTACAACAAATTTCAGCATGATCTGACTTGACAGACCGCTGCCAGGCAGCCATTTTGGAAAATGGAACGTTGACCTGTGTGACCGATAAAGGTTGTTCAACTTGAAAACCCGTATAATATATCATACATGTACCGGTATCTTTATTAGATGTACACATGATACAAATTTGGTGTTGATCCGTCAAATAATAAGTTATTGTACTTTTTGTATGTTTCAAATGGAGCCATCTAGTGACTATTCAATGAACTACAGTGCAGTACATCCATCCAGTTTGGGAACTCATGGTCAACCAGTGGAGCGGGTGTTCAAAGCAACATGGTGCAATTATGACTATGACGTTATGACACACAGAGGCAGAGCTGGGGTCAGTCAGTACAGTGACCATGGTAACAGGTAGGCCTACAGTCAGTTCATGCAGTGTTCACTGGTCGTGTGACTGTCATTTTGCTGTGTCATGGTGTGGACGGCATATGCTGTCTCAGGGGGAATATCTGATGATGTTGCCTTTGTTTGGACATGATGAACAAACTTCTGCTTGTGCTGGTTGGTATTTTGTTACACCTTTGCATAGGCCATACAACCATGATCAGTCAGAGACTTTGATGGGCGCCCAATCTAGGCCTAGGCCCTACCCCAGTATTTTGATGGCAATGCAATTCAAATGCCTATGCCTATGACTACCCTGCCCGGTTAGGCCTAGCTGTACAAAATAGGCCTACACTTGAATGCGCAATAACAACCGGAACACCGGGACCAAATCCCGCGAGATATTGCGAGACTTGGGTTTGGGATTTAGTCCCGGAGGAAAAATCACCGCCGCCATATTGTGAATACTTCAGTTGAAGTTGGCAGGCCCTGCTCATATGAAAATTAGCCTCATAGTTTGGACTTAAATCTGTAAATTGGATCACTTTTTGAGGCATTTCTCGTATGAGTGGAGCTTTAACTGCTCGTAAAAAATGTTTTAACTCCTGACCATTTTATTAAATATCCAAACAGAAAATAATCTCTCGCTGCATGTTGTATGATTAATCAAATAATAATGGAGTTAGAGGCAAAAAAACTGTTTTGACAATACATTCTCCCTCTTCATTCTAACCTTGTTACTACTAGATAATAAGCAAGAATTCAATCTCCAGAATTCACGAAATTTCGACCCCCAATCGGGGTCTTTTTCAAGTGGAACTTTACAATCTCAAACTCTAGAAAAGACTCAAGGCCCCGTCGAGTAGGAAGGTCGCTGCCGACGGTGAGCGCAGAGGCCTAGGGCGCGCGCCCGGGTCGAGCCGCCGCGGGTGCAGATCTTGGTGGTAGTAGCAAGTATTCAAACGAGAACTTTGAAGGCCATGTTTAACTGCTGTTCACATGGAACCCTTCTCCACTTCGGCCTTCAAAGTTCTCGTTTAAATACTTGCTACTACCACCAAGATCTGCACCCGCGGCGGCTCGACCCGGGCGCGCGCCCTAGGCTTCTGCGCTCACCGCAGCGACCTTCCTACTCGACGGGGCCTGGCGTCCTTGGCGCACGCACGGCCCCGACGGCGCAGTATAGGTCCGACGCTCGAGCGCCATCCATTTTCAGGGCTGGTTGATTCGGCAGGTGAGTTGTTACACACTCCTTAGCGGATTCCGACTTCCATGGCCACCGTCCTGCTGTCTATATCGACCAACGCCTTTTATGGTGTCTCATGAGCGTCATTGTTCGGCACCTTAACTGCGCGTTTGGTTCATCCCACAGCGCCAGTTCTGCTTACCAAAAGTGGCCCACTGGGCACTCGCATTCGTTGCCCGACTCCAACTAAGCGAGACGGACTTCTTACCCATTTAAAGTTTGAGAATAGGTTGAGGTCGTTTCGTCCCCAATGCCTCTAATCATTCGCTTTACCGGATAAAACTGCACATGAGCACCAGCTATCCTGAGGGAAACTTCGGAAGGAACCAGCTACTAGATGGTTCGATTAGTCTTTCGCCCCTATACCCAGATTTGACGATCGATTTGCACGTCAGAATCGCTACGGACCTCCACCAGAGTTTCCTCTGGCTTCATCCTACCCAGGCATAGTTCACCATCTTTCGGGTCCCAACGTGTACGCTCTTGCTCCGCCTCACCGACGCGGCGGTCGAGACGGGCCGGTGGTGCGGCGGCCGGCCGGAGCCGACCGCATCCCACCTGGGCCACCTCGGGGCGGCCTTCACCTTCATTGCGCCTTTGGGTTTCGTACGACCCCATGACTCGCGCACATGTTAGACTCCTTGGTCCGTGTTTCAAGACGGGTCGGGTGGAATGCCGACCGAATGGCCGCCGACCGTGTACGCCCGCCTGCCGTCCGCGGCCTAGCACTGCAC
>NMRB01002048.1:27809-41766 GCA_002633025.1 Notospermus geniculatus | reverse complement strand
TGTATTTACCTCTAGGTTGTAGTGACTTCCTGACGAAATTTTGGTGAAATCTAATTCTTGACTTTGCCGCCAGGAGGCCAAAACCAAACTCATAAAATCTGCTATACGCTTTGGTCAAATATGGCTTGTATGGGATTCTGATATGGCTTATTCTGTCCACCACTGTGCTAAAAAGCCAAGCGGGCACAGTGCCATTGGCACTATTTTTACTGTGAGGGAGCGTTAGCTGGCTCATCTTTAGTTCGTTAGTTCTTTGGTCAATTTTCGTGCCTCAACCGGGTTTTTGCCAACTTATCCGGCCGTTCAGTAAGTCTACATCGTTTTAACCCTTTTGGGTTTGTTATCACAGTCCCACCACAATCGTCGATATATTTTTATTAACCCTTTCGGGACGGATCTCGCCGTTCGGCGAGATTGGCATGTACCTCACACCCTTGCACATTCAAACGGACATAGAATCGTAACCAGTGGACCGATCGACGTCCTGTTTGCATATTTTTTAATGCGAGACTACCCCCTCCCCCTCCGAACACGCGGTTTTGCTCTGTTTGAAGAAACCTCGGTCAAATTGCATTTTAACCCTTGTCCCGGGCTCAAGATTGACAGACTCCAAAGTGCAAATCTGACATGTTGTGACAAAATGGCCATATCTCGGAAACGGAAGCAGATACGACGACGCGGCTAGCGCGAAAAGAAAGAGCAAACGCGTAGGAGCAGCGGTTATCGAGATATAGACGTTTAAAGATTGGCAACCTGACGAAAACGTAGGCCAAATGCGACTATTTCGTCACAACTTGCATGTTCGGCTCTCTCCTGCTTCTCTCACAGACACTTTGGAAGAGGCAAACCTGCATGAGGTCGTGGTCCATTTAGTTGCCTCCAGAATGAATGTTTTGTGGCCAGTTTTGGTTGCTGTTTTAGGGAGCTATAGGCGCGTTTTTGTAGAGACATCAGAGATTCATGTCACGAAATGTACACTTTCCAACTTCGTCCAGTCCCGAAAGGGTTAATAAAGATACGCTGTGAGAAAAAACAGAAGATTTTACAGAAAGTATTTTACAGAATCGTGCTGTAATTCATAAATACTCAAAAAATATCTAGTTGTTAAGCAGATATTTCAGTTGAATAACGGGGTTTCGTGATATGTTGACAAGTGCTTTGGTAAAGTGACGGAGCTTCTGTAGTTTAACGGTAGTTTCTTAATTTTTTACCAGTAACTTTACCGGGCTGCTGTTAGTGATGTACTGAACTTACTGTCATTTTACAGGACTTAAAGCGGACTATTTGCGCAGAGTCAAATATTCCACAGAACAGTTTCCGGAGCGGCCGCCGCAATGCATTTACCAGTTGTTTTTACGAATAAAACGGGTTTATTTTATTATTTTTGGTTCACTTTAGAAAGACGAGAACAATCCGCTTTAATGTTTTTTTTCACAGATTCGGTAGTCTCAGGAAGAGAGAGCGCTTGCGCATTTGTAATGTGTGTCGTAGATACATGTTACACGACTTCTTTGTTGGTAGTTGCATTCAAAATCATTGCCTTTGGAATCTTAAAGGTATAAATCAAAGGCGCCAATTTTCGTTTCCAGATCGAGGAAATAGTCAGAAAGTGAATTTGTGAAAGTTTGGTTTGTTTCGTACCACTGGTGTTAGATTTATGGGGGTTTTTATCCCTTAAAATGTCATCTCCCTTTGAAACGAAATTATTTGACGTTGCTTAGCATCTCTCATATTTCAAGAGTGATGACGTCATCTCGACCCCCTTCCCCTTGACAACCGAAACGTAAACACTGAACAGCTGATCGATCGGTCATCTCGGCGCGGTGTTAACATGCTGTTTCTGCAGCTGTTTTAATACCTAAAAACATTGCGAAAAATTTATTTTAAACAATTGTCGGCATTTGAGGAACTTAGAGAAGGGAACTGCGTCTCACAGTTTCCTGGAGGATGATGGAGTACGATTTAAATGGGTCGGAACGGCACGCCCATCTAGGTAGGGCACAGCCTACATCATCACACAGGGGCATCTTCGGACGGTAGGCTCTCCACCTCTGAATCTAAATTATTCTATGCCCATCTTCGTTCGGGTCAAAGTTTTGGCACAACAATTTGTGATTTACGCAGTTAGAGTATCATTCTTACGATTGATGTGCTCAAAATTCTTCTGTAGCCGATGAAAACATCTCCAGAGATGCCGCGAGTAGGCTAGGCCTACGGCGCGGCGGCGCGGTATGGACACTGTGTGCATGCACATACGGCATGCATTAGGCCTATGTTGATGTGATCGGGCCCGATTTACGGACGGCAATCTTCTTTATAGCCGCTGCACAAGGCATTGCCGTGGAAAAATGCCTTTTCAAAACTCACTGGCAGGAACACTGGATCCTTCCCTCGGATTCATGACCAGTCAGATGACTGCCGAGTCGGGCGGCACATGGCCATGCTGTGATGGCCTAGGCCTGTCACTTACGCACAGGTGCCGGTCACTCACTGACTTGCATCAGTGCCAGGCAACAAAATGCGACACATTTTTGAGAATACTGCAGCCTTTGAGAATTAAAATCAGAAATGCAGGCTAGCTTAGGGCCTACTTCCAAGTTCCTTTAGCTAGTGTTATCCGGTATAGGCTAGGCATTTCCTGTTTTTCTGTGTTTTCATAACGCTGTCAGTGGATGAAGGAGTTTCCACTTTGCATGGCTTGCACCAGTTGAACAACCCAGTGTAGGCCTAGGCCTACAGCATCATTCTGATGCTTCCGACTTTATCATAAATGGTGAATGAAATTAAAATACTGAATTGCCAATGATTAGCAGTAACAAAATTTTATTTTCCATCCAATTTGAGGCTACCAGTATTTTCCGTACATGTATTTATTTTTCGCCAAACAACTTAGATATTACAGTAAAAGCAAATACTAGTAGTAGAAAGTCATTTAGGCCCTACTGGTAGGCCTACCGATACCGGTAGGCCTACATAACTTATCACTGCAGCAAGCCATAACCCTCTGTGGATACATTTCCTTGGAAAGTACCGGTACATCTGACATAATTAAAATAAACACATATTTTTTCAATTATTAACAAATCCTACCTTGTCCTCTTTCTATTGCATTTCTATTGCATCACATACCAAAAATAGATAAGAGATTTTTGATCAGACATTATCATTTTGTTGCACAGCTACTACATGTAAATAATTGTTATACAACTGAGGCAAGAGTAGGCCTAACTCCTACAACAAGCTGCCTACTATAGGGAACAATTATTACAAAAAGAATATTTAGCCCTTGTCATTTTGTTGCACAGCTACTAAATAATTGTTATACAACTGAGGCAAAAGTAGGCCTAACTCCTACAACAAGCTGCCTACTATAGGGAACAATTATTACAAAAAGAATATTTAGTCCTTGGGAGACTAGAGGGGAGCCCTGGGAGTACTTTGAGAGGAGTCCTGGTATCATCATCATGGGTGTCAGGATTGGAGATCAGGGACATTCATAAAACTACTGAAGTCTAAGTTGTGACACTTATCCTTTATTCAACACAAAATATAAGTACCACACTTTGACTTATTAAGTATGTTTAATGAATATGGACCCAGGGCCCATATTCATAAAGCTACTAAGTCTAAGTGTGACAAGCTTAGGCCTATCCTTTGTTCAACACAAAAGACAAGTATCACACTTTATGAATATGGACCCTGGCCACCACTTGGTCTGAAGGCTGTGACTATTCTTGGCATGGCCTGGTGCTGTAAATAAGACAAGATAAGTAAAAGAAATATTCACAACGGTACCTTACCGTATTTTGCACCACAACAGTTTAATTAGAGGTGAGTGTGATAAAAATTGTATTCATGGCATACTGATAAATTGTTTTTAAAGCCACACTCATTATTCATCAACTGTCACCAATCAAACAGCACAACAGAACTGGCACATCTGGTATGGCTTACCACACTGAGTTATTCCATGGCATGGTGGAATCTATTCAATCCTCCAGCAACACTCTACCTCTCCTGTAGTATCATCATGTGCCAATTGGCAATCCCCAAGTAGGCTAGGCCTAGCCTACACCTGAAGTGAAGTGAGAGAAACAATTCAACTGAATATAAAAGCTTATTTTAAATTTAGGTAAAGCCTGCCATGGGGGTGAAAATGCTCCTTACTAGTATACCGCTGTTCATATTTTAGCCCCCCCCCCCCCCNAGGCCTAGCTTAGGTAGGCCTAGGCCTAGCCTAGATTAGCATGATTTAGGCCGCCTGGCCCTGTGGCATGGCCTAGGGCATGGAGGTATAATACCTCCATGCCTAGGGCTAGGCCTATCATGCTATGGCCAATTATGTTATAGGCCTAGCTATGTATATAGGGCCTGCTATAGCCTCGGCAAAAATGTGAATATGAATGTCAATGACAAACAATGTTCCTCTGAATGGTTGGCAGGCGTCGCATCTATCTATCACCTGGCCATCACTCTGTGTCATCAGCAGCACATGCTATGCTTAGCTAGGCTAGGCCTGCTCTGCACATGTTGCACTGCAGTCCTCCTGCATACATGTCCTGCATGGACCGCCTTGAATTCATGGAAGTAGGCTAGGCCTACGTGCGTGTGTATTGGTGCGTGGCGTGCATTATGCATGACACGTCCACGTGGCGTGTCGTGGGTTGGTTGGTTCAGACTCGGAAATATACGGTCATGACGGTACTATCACCGCTCCAAATTCTACTTTACCTGCGTCGACATTTGCCATTGAACACGCCAGGCTATCGTCCGAATCACTAATAACATAGTCAGTGGCTGTAAACGGGTTACGACAAAAGGTGGCGAATTGGCGAGTGGCGAGTTGGCGAATTGGCGAGTTTTTTTTTTTTTTGGCTTAACTCGCTGGAAGAACTCGATTCTTCGTGGTTTTCTCCATCGTTCATCTCGGACATTTTCTTCTCTTTCCGCCATGTTTTGTGCCAGCGCGGGGATGGGAGGGGGTCGAGATGACGTCATCAATTATGACGTCATGGAGCTGGCGAAAATAATTTCGCTTTTCGAAAAGCGCGGGAAAGTAAATTTTTAAGGCCTTGTTAACGAAATCCTAGCGGTTGGATTTTTTTGAAACCATCAGAATTTGTTCTCGTCGCCATGGCGAAGCCCTGTGTAAACGATTGGAGCCTTTCAAAATATACCTTTCAGTAAAGCGAAAATGACATGAGTGCATTTACGCACATATAGATAAAATAAGTACCATGAGGGCATTTGACGCTCGATTTTCGATGTTCGGTGGTGAAAGTATTGCTGCAATAATGAGTCGTCCAATATGCCAGTCAAGAACAAGCAGAAGCCATGTTTAGGGCCTCGCTGGACCTACATTAGCATGATTGGCATGGTCGGTGAAAGTGATTTCGTAGTATTGTGTACCGAACATTGTGCCTGTCTACACGGGTTTCATTACCTTGCAGACAAATTGGATTATGTTTGCCAGGTTTAATCAAATGGAGACACTGAAGATGAAGTCAAACAGGCCTCATCTTGTATATGTATTTCATGATGGTTGCCACTGGAGGCGCCAGGAGAGTTTAGCCCGCTTGGCCGCACGTTCTAGCAGGGTAAAGCTAAAAACACATAGATGCGGTTCGTGCTCAGGTGCAGCAACGGTAGGGGTGTTTTTAGGTTGTCAGACAAATGCAGACCAGCAGACCAGCAGACTGCAGACTGCAGACTGCAGACCTATGGGTGGTTATATCCGCAAAAAGTAGACTTTGACAAAACAGATCGAGATGGAGGTTACAAAATCAGAGACGTGCTTTTAGAAAACAGATATGTTCGTTAACAAAACAGAGACGTTTAGCTGTGATTTGGAGTCGTTCACAAAGGAGACGTTGGATGCTACGAAAGAGTCGTTAACAAAATTTGGAGACGTGTCTTATCAGAGATAGTCACATTTCTACGTCATTCAGTCGGGTCTGTTGACTTTAAAAACGCCCCTACCGTTGCCACACCGGAGCACCAACCGCGCCTGCGTAATAGCTTTATGCTGTGGTTGGGGGTCATACGGTCCTCTCTGCTTACGCCTAGGTCACACTTTGCCGACTTAGGAGGGCGAATTCCCACGAACTTGAAAAAGTGATAATATCGTGGTAATTCGTATTGTGCTCGTGGTGGATTCTCCCTCATTCGCCGGCATTCTCGGCCAGTCTCAGAGGGCTGCGACTGTTTCGAAATGTTCAAAACTTTCGCAGTCCGAGCGCGATTTATTTTTCATCGTACCGCATTTTCCTTGGAGCCAGTCGTGGCGATTCGCATATATATTCTTGAACATTCGTAGGGGGTTGTAGTGAGGCGCGGGAGCAAGAATGATCACGACAATAGCCCAGAATTCTTCGGCACCAGGCCCATCGCCGCCCCTCTTAGACCATGGAAACGCGATTTCAGAAAAATGCTCAAAGGTGCCAGAGTGGCGCCCGGCCGAAATCGAATCGGCATGTAGCAAAGATGACAAAACTGCAAAATCAACCTTTTATTCAAGAAATCGCATGTTTAGCCGGGGCGTATCGAGCAACAGTAAATGACGCAACGGGAGTTACACCCAGTCACCACATGTTGGGTAGCGACGTCCGCCTCCTGGCAGATATAATTATCGGACCCAGTATAAAGGAGGGAGAAATCAGCAGTTACCCTTAGTATGTAGAAAGATTGAATATCAGAATTCTATCTCTTTGCAGAAACTTTTATAAATGAAGAAACTTTTATAAATGAAGAATCATTCATAAGCATTAACGGGTCTGGCCACGTTTATGTTCCATAACCCAGAGAGGCTCGAGCCACAAGCGGCCATGGCAGTATCGGCGTTATCGCCATTTATTATAAAGATACCATAATTATAGGGCTGTCTTTTCTGGAAAATAAGAATGTGAACTACGTATCATTGGCTCAAATTGGACAAAGATTTTTCACCTTAGACAGCATCCAGGCCTACCTAGGGTAGTGCGCCATTCCGTCGAACTACAGACTTCTACCCCAGGCAGCAATACCCACTACACACTGTTCAAGGTGGCTGTTCCATTTAGTTTACGTGCCAAATATTAGCCAATCAGATTACGCGTTGCAGAAGAGCCTTGGATTGCAAGTTGCGATGTCAGCTGTACAGTGCACTGCAACGGATCGAATCGAGTCAAGTTTCCCGATTTATGTCTCGCAAAATGCTTGGATTTCCAGTAAATTTCCGACATGACGGACAAAACTGTACTTAAAATGTACAACAAAAAATATTTGTATTCCTGGAAGTCAGATTGACAGACGACGCCGCGGTTTACAAAAAGGGGCATTTTGATTGGCCACTCGCGACTAGGACCAAGCCGTGAAATAGAAATGCTGCTATTGACGCCAGGGGTATGAGTGATGTAACAGGAGGTGTAGTCACGCGATGCCCCTGGTGTGCCAGGATGCTTAGACAGAAATGTTTATGAATGTTTTGTCGGTGATCCCCCGCACATTCAACATACTCAATAAACTTCCAGTACGATATGAAATTGATTGAAAATGACACTTCTGACTTTTTTTCAAAAGGAGCTGTAATAAAAATGGGGAGCTTGAATGCCCGAACTGCCTCCGTATTGGATTGTTACTTGTTACATGTTACTTGGATCCTTCATCTTGCTTGGAGCATAGGCCCTACTGAGGATCATTAAGTAACGCATGGAATTATACGTCCTCGGTTATTTGTTTGCTCCTTATATTATTAGATGTGGGCCGCTGGTGACGAACTGGAATTCTCCGCAGAAGATTATCCTCAAGGCGGTGACGGATGGTCTCTACCTCGAGTCAAGTAATGTAATTTCAACCATCTATTTGAGATTATTCGAGAAGGCGGCAAAAACGAAGAAGCAAGTCTTCCAGGCTACTGAGAGTAGACGTGTACAAGTAAGCATACAACATTATTATGAGTATCAGAAAGCTACGTTCCAGTTTGACAACGTTGCTTTTCGGATACGTCCTCATCACGCTTTCAGGCTACCTGAAATCTATTCAGCTAGTTCGGCATATAATGAGAGAAAATGAACCTTGTTAGAAATTGTTTCTCTGTGTCATTGGTGTCAATGATAGTGTCTATGAAAACTCAATAACGTCAACTAAAAAATGAATGTGTCGGTACGTCACCTCATAGAACGTAATTTTGTTCAACTCTTGGACTTTTCCCTTTCAATTTGTGTTTCCAGCCCAACGAACACCCCGGTTAGTCTACAGTGTTCTACATTGTATCCGCTTCGGTAACTAACATCGTATTCCACTTCAGCCTCTTCTCTCGTCAGTGAAACAAGTGCACATTTATGTCATGTCAGTGTGCTATTTCATATCTTTACAGATTGAGGTCACCAACAGTGACAAAAGAGGAAGCTGTGCAACTTGGGGAGAGCCCCACGTGCGGACATTTGATGGACTGTGAGTTTAGCCCAATCAGTCATTTATGCCATCTCATCTCTTGTGTCGCCACCGTCTTGACTGTAGCCCATGTGTCTGCTCTCGTACGTTCTGGGTGCTGATTCTGGCATTATGTACTGTCAAGCAAGCACCTCGTGTGAACACTCCTGTGTGCGTACTGGAGTCAGACATCTGTGATTTAATGGTGCACGATCTATAATAAACTCCCCCCTCCCAGTTTCAAACCGCTATCCACTACGTGATCCGCGCTTAGACACTGCTACTGTTGACGCCAATCTCAAAGTATGACCAACAGATGGCGCTCGTTGTCCGATTCGGGGAATCCCCATTTGGGAATCTGCGCGATACTTGCCAGTAAACGGACCAAATTAGTGATTCTCGGTCAGCGGTTATGAGGCAACTGGATTATATAGCCTTCAAAATGTCCAAAACGTGGGTGCACACTAACAGGTGCGTGACAACATTGTTCATATTTGCAAACGGCATTGACCTTGTTGACTTTCCAATCGGAAAACGTATGAATACACAGTGTACATTTTGTACACATATCATAGCCAATCAGAAAATGTGTTACGGCGGCGTCGGTTAAACCCGTGATGACGGCTCGTGATTAGATATCTCGTCAAACAGCGCCGTCTGTTGACTATCCTTTAGTTTTGGTACCAATCATGCCAGTGTTTAGTGGGTCTGTACATACGGCCGACTACGCACAGGGGCCGAGTGTAGATCGATAACGTCTTTTTAGTGTCTAGTGAACTGCAAGAATGGTGGGCAAAGGAGGTTCCACGGTGACGTCAGTCTTATTTCAAGATGGCGGTGGTCAATGTAAACAACACCACGTGAAATTATGCGCGAAATTCACACCAAAAATATCATGCTTACTCATCAAAATGTATGAAAATAACCCAAATGGCCTTTGAGGATGAATATACAATTTACCATTGCCGTAATAAATTTGAGTTATTAATGGCGATTTATTGAAATTTCAACAGTTTGATCATGCTAGTCTCACGTCAATCGCCAATTGCCTGTGTTGGGAAAATGTGCTTTGTCATCATTTTAAGAATGGAAGGGCATTCCCGCCGCTTAGAACAATAAGAATATATGCAAATGAAACCAAAAACACCAAAGAGCCCCTTGGAGCCCCTCATTATGATACTGTTTAGTGACTTTGAAAATGACCTTCATTATAGGTTGTTTTACATATATTTCCCATAATTCTGCTTTGATATTGAGCCAAATGTGATGGAAAAGCTCGTTATTAGTCTCCGCCACGCCACGTAGTGGTCGAGCGGAGACTCTTGTGTTAGCTAGGAAACTTTCTCGGCCAACCAACCTCAGACCAGGAGGCTTACGTGCCTATGCGTGTGTGCATTCTGCAGTGCTTCACGGGCTCCTTGCAGTGTCGTAATTTTATCAGCATATAACACGAAGTTTGGACGAAACTGTCTTTCAATAAAATATTCCGGTGTCACGATTTGTGACTGCTGGTATTCTTTCATTTCCACGTCGGGTGTATGTTGTTTAATTTATCCATGCTGATGTTTACGACGATGTTTTGCGCCACGACTGCCGTATGATCCCAGCCTGACAACATGGACGACATGCTAACGAACATGACCATGACGAACTCGGCTAGGCCTACCATGCCTACGCCTATATCCTCCATGTCCTCGGCCCATATCCCCCATTTCCCGATGGCATTCTGTTTTTTGGCAGGCCCTAACGAAACTGTCATTCCTTTTGACATTTGGGCCGCAAAAAGCAACTGTCCGAGGACATGGCGGGATGGGAATGGTGTCCGAGAATAGGACCGCCGTGGTCACTGAAATATGTGCCCTATTCTCGGACACTTTTGGAAGTCAAATTGCGCGAAGCCGAGTGGATTAAAATACATCAAATAAACAGTTTCCGGTTCAGTTTACGTCACTTTCATCAATAAAACCTTACATTTGTTCTTTCATGTGGTATTGCGGGTCAAAATTGGCCGTGCATGTCTTAATAGGCCTAGTGTGACATGCCACGCGTGGCGGAGACTCCAGAGTCTGCATGCAGACTCAACTGACAACACTAGTTATCATTGATGTAAGGGGCAATGCAATGAAGCCAAACTAATGTTGATTTCAAATTGTTTGAGCTGCTCGCTGATATGTGCACGAAGGAGGTCGCCATGTTTCTGCCGGCTTCAAGCTCACGCAGGAGTCTATAACATAATATGTGATCACGTGATGTGACGTCACCGTGGACCCTCTTTTGAATGGTGGGTGTGTTTCAGAGGTCCTAGTAGGTAAAGGTATAAAGCCCGAAACGAAAATGTAAAATTTTCGTCCATTATTATTAGCTCAGCTGACCTTTTATAATGACTGGATCATTTCCAAATTTCTATCATAGGTGTATCTAATTAGGATACATAACATATGTAACAGGTTTTTGATTTCACCTACTTTTCAAGGTCAATGTGGTCAAAGTTGTATAAAAGTAACGAACCTGTCACAGTTCGCCATTATCTTGCACATACATGTATTAGAGGGGTGCCTTAAGAATACCGAATTTCAGCGCGACCGGACGTCCAATATGGCCGCCAAGTGGCATAACTTGTGAATTATCTGAGTGGCTCCCTCAAAATGACTTTTATGTGCATGTGAAGTCTCGGCCCGATCAAACATCCAATATGGCTGCCAGGCAGCATAACCCCTAAATCATCGAAGTCCTGTAACTCGGGAATGACTTGACCAAGATTGCTCTATGTACCTCCCTCTGTCATTACGCCATCATGTCCAACAGGTGAGCACATGGTCCATGGACCATTCATTGGAAAGTGGACTGGTACATATGTTATATACTACTCAAGTGAGAATGTTTTCAAAACCAAAATTTGGCCTTGAAATTTGGACCAGGAACACTTAGAGCAATCAACCTGAATTTTCTGTGAGGGTCTGTCGCTTTGAGGTGAAGGTTTCTTTCGATTTCCACACTGTAAACCTATATTTGCTTGGTAACCATTAAAGGTGAATAATTCGTACCTATAATCTTTTCCCCTGTTACACAACCTCTTGAGTTAGCAGGTCATAGTCAGCTGAGCGCATGGCCCATGGACCTCTTGTTATTATTATATTTATAGCCCGCTACATACAATGATGCATGGCGTCAATGATTGGTGAGTTATATAACATGAGAGAGTGGCATACGTTCATGTTACGTTCGGTTTATGGTAACAATGGAAAACGTGTGGCGCAACCTGAGTTAAAGATAATCTTCGTTGGTGCATACAGCCCTAAATGTCCTCCTGAACTGAATTTAGGTAATCACTATGTTACCGGTCAAATGCATGAAGAAATGGTAGTATCCATTCTATGGACCGAGTCCAAATGGACTGATTAACTTGAACTGAGTGCCAAAAAGGTATAAACAAAACTAATGAATGCTATCACCATATATTGGTAAGAAATGGTTATCTTCAGTATGTAGAACGTGAAAAGAGTTAAGAAAAGCAAAACTATAAAAGTTTGTTCTTCGCTGAACCGACCTGAAATCCCCAAGTGACATCAACCCAATAGTGCTTCGCATTCAGTCTATAAATAGTAACAAAACATGACGACGTCACGTCATGTGGCACGCCTTTCGAGGTTCACGGAATGCGATGCTGGGAATTTTGCAACCTCATTCCAAAGGTTGCTCCTACACACGTGAAACAAGCCGTGCCCTCGGCAACTCCTGAGTGTAGACAGTAGATGTCTGATCCAATACCGCGCTCTGCACTATAATTGGGGCTACATGGTCCTCACGATATTTCCTGGAAATACCGACACCCAGAAGTGTTGACTCTAAAATGCAGAATGTAAGTGGAACGTAACTCACTAAACTCGCTTTTTTCTGCTTATTCTGTAAATCTGTTGCTTTCGTCCGCTTTTGCTGGAGAAAAATAAGGGGGAGTACCAGGCTTATCAGTACCTAGGTACATGTAGTATCCTTTCACATTATCTACAAAACGGCTTGTTTCTTGCATTTTTCACATTTTAGCACTCGGTCCAAGTTACTCAGTCCATTTGGACTCAGTCCATAGAACGGATACTACCTGAAGAAATGCCCCACAGGGCCTTGGCCTACATTGTACATGTATATGCTCTTGTGATATACGTTATATTGTGATTTACGTTTGTTTGTCGTTGTCAGTCGTCTAATTATCAACATCAATATTGCAGAGGGTTTAAAGAGTACTCTGAAGGGGAATTTACAGCCTACTTAAGAGACGACTACCAGGTACGGCCTGATTTACTTTCCTCCGAAGATACAGGAGAAAATCAGAATCTTATTTTCTCGAACTGAACGCATATGACATGACATGCTGAATACTAGTATCCCGAATATAGAAAGATATGGATTTTTGTGTCTCTACATGTACTGCGCGTATGCCCGCAGCCTTTCCGCCTCTGTATGTCGGTCGTTTCCTCTCCGTCCGTTTGTTTTGTAACTCTGACTTCATTTTCCTTCTTCAATCTTCATAAATTAGGTGAATGTCTATTTCGTAGACTGTGGAAGAGCTTACAATATCTGGTTTGGAGCATCGTGCAATTGTGGCGCGGCTGTAAAGGCTGGAGATGATGTCGTGATCTTTACGTCATGTCCGAAGAACATAACTACCTTTGAACGCAAGAATATCACGGCTTCGAAGAGTGCAAAAAGTCACTTCAGATTTTATACCTTCTTGAATGATGTGGATTCTGCGAAACGGAAAGGCAAATTCCCCTCTGGAATGCGAGTTTACTCTAAGAACGACGGATTCGAATATGTTGTGAGTGATTTCATTTATTGATTGGAACGCTGGCGCCTTAATAAATCAAACAGTACATTACAGCTGCCTAAACAAGTTTACAGTGATGAATTTGAGACAGTGGTCTTAGTATGCAAAATATCCTCTTGTTTCTACAAGCGAATAACGAGAATGATACAAAAAACCATCGCCATCTCTGCCTAACATTGCCTTTAGTGAACTGAGAGAAAATCACGAACGCATTTGGCAGCAAAGATGCCTGGTTGTACCAGTCATGCTAATTGACTTTGTGGTTGACCTGAGCTGACTACGACATAAAAGTTGAGTACGACCTCCCCTGACTTGCACAGGATATTCAATGTTCTTGAGTGTGACTTTGAGTATGAGGTTAAGAATGACTTTGAGATTAGCTTGAGGTCGACCTTAAATACAGGGTGGTCCAAAAAAGTGACGTATTTTTATTTTTTAATAATTCTGTCAAAAATTGATTGTGTTCAATGCAGCCCGCACGCTGCTGGATCACGGATGCAACGCGAATATTGAAGTTGTCCACAACTCTGTTCAGCGTGTCTCTTGGAAATATGTCGGATTTCCCTCCTGATATTGAAGACAATGAAGGACACCATGTGACCATCGACTCGGCACGTTACGTTGAAATGATGCGTACGAAATTCATTCCAGCCCTGAGAAGGAGGAGAGGAATCGATATGACAACAGTTGTGTTTCAGCAGGATGCCCCCCCCCCCCCATTGCCCC
>NMRB01002047.1:109013-121697 GCA_002633025.1 Notospermus geniculatus | reverse complement strand
GGGCGCGCGCCGGGTGCCCCCCCCCCCTCGGATCCGCGCCTGTATGACGCAAGGCCGATGCGGTGTTTATTAAACTTTTGAAATTTATCTTTCGTTTCACTTCGCAGCTACGAAGTGGAAATTTAAAAATCCAAGATACACCAAAACTCTCTCGGTCTTACATGATCTGCTAAAAGACGGACTGGCAGAAGGGATATTTGTGGTACCAAATATCTCCTGAAATACATTAGGTTCTTAATGAAGTCCAATTTCTCAAGGAACCACCTCCTTAGTGGACCACTTTAGCCCAGTCCCGATTATTTTATCATTAATTTCCATTAACATGACCTCGGTAACAGGACCACCTCGGTATCCGGACCGGGACCACTCGAATTGCCAGTCCCGAAGACCAAAATTGACCACCTACGTGCACCAGTGACCGTAAATGGTCCACTTTAGGTGGTGAATTTTGAATGACCATGTTTATGATGATCTAGATCAGACACGACAGACGTTCCACTTAGGCCTATTTCACTAGTCTATTGGTTGTAACACCTAATACCTGTCCTTTAATCTTATTTCACGATGTGAGAAGATGAGATAATTAAACAGTGTCCTTACGTTTTGGCAGGAATACACTGTCATATATTTCATACCTACCAAGTACAACAAGAAAGTGTACACTTCAGCTTTAAATATGGTATTTGATCTGACAATTTCGGTAACAGGACCAACTCATCTCAGGCTAAGTGGAGCACTTGCTCCAGTTCCGTGGGTGGTCCACTTACCGATTTTCCGTTGTAGGCCTACTTCCGACTTTATCACTAGGACGCCATCTATCGGTGCCTCTCAACTGAAAGCCTGAGGTTGAATTGGGAAGGGGGAATTGGGAAGAAAACTGAAAAATACATCAAGTAGACAAGAAGATTTATTCTTATTTTCAACAATTCAAAGTGATACATAGTATCAATACGTATCATTAATCAATCCCCACACACAAACATGGACCAAACAATCCGCACATTTTAATAGCTGAAATGTACTACGAAACAGGTATACAGTAGTAGATCATCAATGCACAGGCAATTTAATAGCCCTTGTAGATCATTCGGCGACACAGAAAAAAAATCAACTCGAGTGGAGACTCAGATCTCACTATAGGGACAAAATGGTTCGAAATACTTTTTGACTCAAAATGAAACAGAAAATATTTCGGCCCGAGACAATGACATCTCAATCTGAGTTGAGTAATCTCAGAATGAGACTGTCAGGATCTCGGCCCAAAATATTTTCTCTCAGATCGAGACTGTCAGTATCTCAACCCGAAATATTTTCTCTCGGAACGAGATGTCAGTCTCTCGGCCCAAAATATTTTCCGTTTCATTTTGAGACAAAAGGTATTTCGAACCATTTTGTCCCCATAGTGAGACTTTGAGTCTCCACTCGAGTTGATTTCTTTTTTCTGTGGACATTCGACGAGTTTTCCCAATAGACTACCTCACATGTACATACATGTATGTATAATCAAAAATAGATATCTATTTTTGGTATAATCTGATTGGACGGACGACACAAAGGCCTACTACCCGTTTTATGATGGACGGATAGGGCAATCGTTCACCCCGTTAATAGCAAGGTTTCGCAAATCTGACGAAACACGAAGTACGAAATACGAAATTCAAACGAAATATATATCTCAAAGTTCCATTGTACGAAGTAACTCTATCGGTCTGACGTCATACGCTGAAAGACGCTCTTATACAGCAGGCGATATTTGTGGTACCACTCTTGAAATACATTATATACGTCATGGAAATGAAGTCCAATGGTGATTGATAAATTTAGGTTGCTCATTGCTAGCAATCATTGCCAGATACGAAATGTGCCTCGTGTGCGGATGTTTTTAACGTCAAGGACGAGTCCATTGCTCATGGCTAGCAATTCATTGCTCGGATTGTTTTTCCATTGCTCATTGCTAGAGGTAAGCAATCTAATATTGGGTCGTATCACAAAGGAATCAACCATAAAGGTTTAACTGCGAACGATGAACTACATAACTGAGGGATAACACTTCATGTGTTGCCACCAGATGTCTCTCACTGCCTGAATTTCGGCGGCTTTACGTAATAGGCACGAGCTTCAACTTTTTTGTGGTGAAGGGGTAGGCCTACATGAATCTATCAACTTGATGCCTTGAATTCCATTTCTGAGGATAACAGAGCAGAGCTATTTCAGCACAATTATTGTTCGATGTGCAAATGTACGTTAGCCTATTCAAATGTACACAGATGAACAGGCGCTCTCATCGTTCGTGGGGTTCTCATTAATTTAGTCCTTTTGTATCATAAAGATCAACTAGTCTGAATTCAACAAAATTTCCAATAAACATGCAGATGGGTCTTGCCTATCATATGGAAGAGTCAGAATGAAAATCTGTTGAGGTTTAAAGGGACACTGTGTCCACATTTATAAAATGCTAAATTTGTAATTTGAACATTTATGCTTGATTCCTTTATGGTCGTATGAATAAAGGACTAGCAAATGCTTTTACTTCAGATTTGTACAGCATTGCCTTAAGTAAAAGCAGAAATAGCAGAAAATAGATATTAAAGATCATCGGTTGCACCGCTCGCAGCGCCACGTCGTGACGTTAGTTCCTCCAGTCCCCCATTCAGGTTGACGGGGTAGATTTCGACACCTACCAATAGTAATTACATGCAACAAAAAAAGTACGGCGGCCTTGTTATTAGCGTTTCTTTGGCCTCCTTTAATTTCACCCTATTCCTTCATCAGACATGACAGAAGAGTGCTCAGAAGCAGAACAAATCCAGTGGTCATCAGAGACATACGGGTAGCTTCACCGGAATTCGGGTCCGTTGTTGTCTTCGGCGGGGAATCTGTAGTGGAGAAAATATAAAGTAAGCACAGTATTCCTAACCCAGGACCTAATTCTTCATCATAAGATCAATAAAGGCTATATTATTGCGACGCCATTTTTCGGTCATGGAGATTTTTCTTCAACCTTCACTAAGAGAGGTTTACAAAATTGGACTTACCGGTACTCTTGAAAATATATCTTGGATCTGATTCTTTTAGAGAGCCTGGTTTGCACGTGAAAGGTTTAGCGTCGATGTCATCGGTAAACCCTGTGATCGCCAAATTGATGTTATTTGTTCCGCTGATTCTGAACTTTCCGGCACTTGTTATTTCATCACCACCCCAATACCATACGACGTCACCTGGGACGGCAGCACCAGTATCCGTCTTGCATGCGAGTGTAACCATTTTCCATCCGGAATCTGTAACTTGCACATCAGTTATGTAAACTTCACCCTCTGAAAAATAAAGTGGGAAAAAGCAAGTGAAATCTTTCATTACATTGATGAGTGGCGCCGTGAGTTTCTGAAACAAGACACGTAGGCTACACACTATACGTAGGCCAAGCGCAAATGCGGCAAAATTTAAATGCGGTAGGGGTGTTTTTAAAGTCGACTGACCCAACGTTGTCGACTCGTCATTCAGCCGGGTCAGTCGATTTTTAAAACACCCCTGCCTCATTGAGTTTTGCCGCAAATGTGCGCTTGGCCTAAACCGGAGTCCGGTGCGGTCCGGTGTGTACTTACCGTAATAGAAAATACCGTAAACAAAAATAGAAAAATACCGTAAACAAAAATCATGTGTACATGTATACTTACTTGTCGGCTGCTGCCCTGTCACAGTGCAGACCAACAAGAGAATTCCGGCAGCCAAAAGCAACACTTTCATTTCCATCTTTTCGAAATAGCACCAGTGATGCTTGAAAAATCGACTGTTCTGCTTCTTCGAATGTTCGCTTTGAAGTACATGTAATTTGCATCGTTTATCATGTCCTAATTTAACCTTCTAGGGCTGTAATCATACATTAACTCCTCCCTATGTGACAATATTATGCTGATAAGAATAATTTACTGTCGTCGATAGCACAGTCACCTATTATGAGTCATCTAGTCATCGGTCACAAAATTAAAAATACTGTTGACATGATATTGTGTTCTATTGGGGAAAAATTGTTCTGATAACAAACCTACGGTGGCCCATACATGCCATGTACATATTTTTGTCCACATTACAAAATTCTGAACATTATTGTATTTTTTCCTCTAATTTTCACCCGGGTGGAAAACATTTTCACCTGGGTGGAAAACATTTCCTGCCAGCAGCAATTGATCAAATGCTCAAACAAAACCAGTGCAGCAGATAGGCGTAAGATAAAAATGATTTATCTCCACAAGATCTGTCTGAGCATGGATGGTCGCAGGAAGCAGGTTGCAAAGCAAGTCGCAACGCAAACAATCATACCAGGCGAAGACAAAACAAACGTGTCGGCATTGGTGGGTCACGTGGTTTTACCATGGATGTTGATAGTCTATGCAAGATTTTATCAAAAAACATCAGGCACCACGCAAGCCACGTGAAGACACGGAGGTAACCAAAGAATATTGACTGGCTAGATCCATTCTACGTTGTGAGATACTTTTTCGATGTTTCACTTCTGACGAGACGAAAAGTATCTCTACTGTATGAAGAATACCGCCATCTTGGATAGACATTCATCCGCGTTAGGAGCGATACTTAATAAGTACTGCGCATGCGTAGACGCAGACATTGTAGTTGACAAAAACCATGGAAACCACTGGGAGACAACATGCAGCATCCAGCAACATAATATCATACTTTTCTTGATCTTATGTACGCATAAATCTATAGTTTTAAGTAATTCATATATATTTTATCCGGCGGACGAATGGGTTAGTAAATCGCCGGAAATGAGGACCCACTTCCGTTTCAAGATGGCGCGTATCGTTATACAGCCGATCCCGAAAGTACCCGAAGGAGGCCGGGCGAGGCCGAGGCCGAATGTGGCTAGATCTTTGCCGCTTAGTTTGGTTCCAGAACTCACCGCTAGGCGCAGAAGAGTTCGGTATCGGCCTCGTTTGACCTTGACCCCACACACGAAATTCTGTGTGTCTGACGTCACAGAGGATTGTTCATGATCCCAACATTAGCTCACGGTATCTTGGGACCGGGAACCAGTCTATCCTCTGTGACGTCAGACACACAGAATTTCGTGTGTGGCGTCAAGGTCAAACGAGGCCGATACCGAACTCCAAACTCGCTAGCCCAGCGGTACGGCGTTCCGCGTTTTCAGTTTGCTCCACTTGTACCACTGGCTTCAAACGCAATCGACGTCATCTTCGTATGTACTTCGGCAATTTCCGACGGGCCTCCGTACATATCTCGACTGTATTATCTATCTCCAGGCATCGATTGTCTTCACGCTGGCGCTTACAATCTCTGCCACCAAACGCCGGATTACTTACTATCCTTCCGCAGCAAGAAAAATAGTGCGTATGAAAATATCAACAACAACTATCTTATCATCGTTTATTTCACAGTAACATTATGTTTTTGTAATTGTTGCAACATTTAAGAGTATGAAAGGTATAATTAAATTTTGTAAGTTTGTGCCTGAATACAAATGCCAAAAATCCTGGCAAACGGAAAGTTGGTGATGCGGCCATTTGGTGGCAATGGTATCACCAGCGCAGCGGAAGTTGATACCGATTGTGCGCAGTATGCTGTATTATGGGCGCCATCTTGCGCAGCGATACTGCGGTGAATTCTACCGCACTGCGCCGGAAGTGAGAAGCTTGACCGACTAACATCCAAGTTGCATCCGCATGTTGAATAGTCCCTTGAAACGACGACAATTTTGCTTGTAATTCAACATACATCGTGTACATAGCTGATGAATATATTTATTCCATCATTAAACGGGCGTTAAAGCGGTGTTTATAGCAGGTTTTTCGATGTTTTTGGTGATCTACTTTATAACGTTTGCTTGGCGTTTTCCGGCCATCTTGTTTGTCACATGACCAGATGAGATCACATGACCATTGAAAATAAGTAGTCTCTGCAGTATGGCGGCCATGATACATCAGAGTCAATGACGATAAATTAATAAAAGTCATGACTCTGTGGTTCAGAGTGGCTTCAAACGCCCTCATCACTTCTGCTCGGAATGAGCAGAATGAAGAAAAACTGATCAACAGCTAGTTTTCCACCCCAATAAAATCATAATCGTACTGTCAAGTTTAGAAGTGTACCAAAACACCTAACACACCATGATTTTTAAACATTTGTTCATTATTTTGTGTTGCACTTTTTTGCGGCGGATTACACGTATGGCTGTGCTTCGGTTTGGTCGTTCCGGCAGAAATAGTTTCTATTTTAGAAGCAACCAAATCGATGGACCAATCAGCTTCGTCGAATTTGATCATGATTTTGTGAGTGTAAACATAACCACGTGCAACAAGGAGGGAGCCATCTGTGTAAATGACGTCATTCCTACGCGAAAAGAAGCAAACTCGTCCCCAGTGGGTTTACGTTCCTACAACACCACTGGAAAGGGCTGACGACTTCAGGAATACTGCGCATGCGCGATATACTAATTTTGAGGCGAATCACCGAATCACACCGATGCTGGCACCCACGGCTTGATGTTCCCAACTAAACTATTCGTTTGAAATTGCTCTAATACTCAAACAACTTCGTGTCTTGGGTGTATTATATGGCTTTTTAGGCATATATGATCTTTTTCAGTTATCGAAGAACGAAATATTGTGGGAAACAAACATTTTGGCACGCTGCCAGCGGTTGTTCAGAAATTTTGGACAAGTCGCCAGCCCTTTCCAGAGATATCCTCGGATGAGGTAGATCTGGGTACGAGATTGGAAAAGAAGTACGGGGCAGTGACGTTTGAAGGCAGAGTCAGTAAGGTGAAACCGTCTGACCTCTGCGTTGGAGATTGACCGAACTCTTCTGCGCCTAGCGGTGAGTTCGAGAACCAAACTATTTGCCGCTCCACTCCTGCGGCGCTATACTGGAATGAGCGCCTTGGAAGTGGAGCGGTAAACACGGCAGCGGGACGGGAGACGGCAAAGAAGCACGCTTTACCACAGTGGTTAAGGCGTGCTGCCCCTTAGTGCTGGCGATTGATGCCTCATGCGAGGGTCCGTGGGTTCGATTCTGGTAGGAAGCAATGTCTTTCACCTTTGAAACCCGATTTCTATTTCATATTCTTTACTTGTATCTCCTTTATTGTGACCCCTCGCATAACATAAAACTGTTTGGGTTCGGAGATTGTTTGGACTACTCGCAGGGTATTGAACCATCTTTTTTGAAGATGGGGATTTGGCCTAGTGGTTAAGGCGTGCTGCCCCTTAGTGCTGGCGACTGATGCCTCATGCGTATTATCTTTAACTGCCAGGAGCGCCACCCAACGTCTCCTTTGTGAACGACTCCAAATCATGTCAACGTCTGTGTATGGCGTACCATTCAAAATTATCACTACGTTTGAAAAATGTGAACGTCTCTGATAAGGCACGTCTCCAAATTTTGTTAACGACTCTAGTATCAACCAACGTTTATTTCCAGGACCTCATTGTATTTCTGGAGATGGTTGGTACCACAAATGTCCCTGCTGCCAGTGCGTCTTTTAGCATATCGTAAGACCGAGAGAGTTACATGTATGGTGCATACACCGTTGATCCCGTAAGGGCTGATTCATACTCGCTTGCGGACCGTCAAGCGCATGAAACTGATCGCAGGTTTCCACGACGTGAATGTGCACACGCAGTGAAATTGATCATAGTCGGCGCAAAATCCGGACAGAGTATGAATCAGCCTTAACTCTATCCGGGCTAACGTCGTCATACGCTAAAACACGCTCTGGAAATAAAGTTGGATTTCGTATTTCGTAGGCCTACTTCGCGCCCTCGCCAAATTTGCGAAGCCTCGCAAATAAGCAACGACGTTTTGCAAACCTACGAAGTACGAAATACGAAATTGGACTTATTTCAAGGACCTGATATATTTCTGCAGATGGTTGGTACCACAAATTCACCTGCTGCAAGAAGGTCTTTCAGCGTATGACGCAAGACCGATGCGGTGTTAACCTATTAAAATTTTGAAATTTATCTTTCGTTTCCACTTCGTCGCTACGAAGTGGGAATTTAATAATTCAAGACACACCAAAACTCTCTCGGTCTTACATGATCGCTAAAGCCTAGGATCCACTGTCCCGGCGCAGTTAAGTCGCCGTCGCAGGCGAGCTTACGATCTACGACATGATCGCAGGCCGCCGTACGTTCGCCTGCGATCAAGTTAAGATTAAGTCTGCGGCGGCCTGAGACCAACTGTTGTAGGTTCAAAAGTAGATCCATTGCGCCGGCGCAGCAGTCAGAAACGCTATTAGCTGTAGTCGCTGTCCTGGCAGTAACTGAAGACGATGAGTACCTTCTGGTCGAGGGCGGACGAAAACAACATCAACATCAACAACAACAACAACATCAACATCATCATCAACAACAGCATCAACATCAACGTGATAAAAGCAAGAAAGTGGAAGTCATGGAAGTGATTGATGTCAAACAGTACTGGAACTTTATGGCACGCATGTCTGTCTATCTCGGTAAAGCGCCTTACGTCATTAAATAATGATGTTTGATCCGATCGCAAGGCCTAAGTTCCTGCCTGAGGCGGTCGCAGGCATGAAATTGACCATAGTTCAGTCTGCGGCGAAAACCTTGTAGCTGATCCACTGCTACGGTCCGATCCCAGGCGAGACCGCAGATCAGGTCGTAAGTTCGCCTGCGACCGCCTGCGGCGAAAATTCGGGACAGTGGATCACGGCCTTAAAGGACGCACTGGCAGAAGGGATATTTGTGGTATCAAACTTCTGAAATACATTAGGTTCTTTATGAAGTTCAATTTCGCAAGGAACTACATGACTTTGTACATTGTACTTCCGAATTTGTCACTTGGACGCCGTCTCTCGCGGCGGTGCCTCTCAACTGAAAGCCTGAGGGCCGTATTTTAGAACGTTCCTTAACGTTAAGGTCCACCTTAAATCTATTGTTCTCAAGGAACGTTCTAAAATACGACCCTGAGGTTGAATTGGGAAGGGGTAATTTGGAAGAAAACTGAAAAATATATCAAGTAGACAGGTCTGGAAGATTTATTCTTATTTTCAACAATTCAAAGTGATACATAGTATCAATACGTATCATTCAATCCCCATCGCGTTAGATATCCACGTCGCACCACACACAAACATCATCATTATGGTCAGTTTCAAAATGTTCATTATACCTGTGCATTTATGTATCAGTTCCTTGCGATCGTATTCAATCGCAGGTAGCAGGTCGCAAAGTAAAGCAGCGAATCCACTGTCGCGATTTGGGCTTGAGACGGGTTTGCGATTCCTTGCGATCACATTATATGGCAATCGGAAGTCCTTATAAGGTGATCGCAACCCCGTCTCAAGCCAAAATCGCGACAGTGGATTCGCCGCTTTAGTCGCAACGCCGAAAATCAGCAATGCCTAGCTTTAGTGTGAGATCTATAGGAAAACCGTCGGATGTCGCATTTGAGGAAAGTGTCAGTGGCCTTTGTGAATCCGCACATTTTAATAGCTGAAATGTAGGCTACTACGAAACAGGTATACAGTAGTAGATCAATGCACAGGCAATTTGATAGCCTTTGTAGATCATTCGGCGACATTCGACGGGTTTTCCCAAATAGACTACCACATGTATATATACATTTATGTATAATCAAAAATAGATATCTATTTTTGGTATAATCTGATTGGACGGACGACACAAAGGCCTACCACCCGTATTATGATGGACGGATAGGGCAATCGTTCACCCCATTATTAGTGAGGTTTCGCAAATCTGACGAAACACGAAGTATGAAATACATGTACGCAATTGGACTTCACTTCCGTGACGTAATGTATTTCAGGACATGGTTGGTACCACAAATATCGCCTGTTGCAAGAGCATCTTTTAGCGTATGACATTAGATCGATAGAGTTACATGTACAGTGTATATTAGACTTTGAAATTTATCTTTCGTATCGACTTCGTATCTACGAAGTGGAAATAAAAAAATTCAAGACGCACCATAACTCTCTCGGTCTTACATGATATGCTAAAAGACGCACTGGGAGCAGGGTCATTATTTTGTGGTAACAACCATCTCCAGAAATACATTAGGCCCTGGAAATGAAGTTGAATTTCGGATTTCGTTCTTCGTGTTTCGTCAGATTTGCGAAACCTCCGTATTGACTTTATCAAAAGATTAACAAAGTATAAATCACTTGACAATACTACTGTACAGAATCGTTTGAGTGTTCTGGTGATTGATAAATTTAGGTTGCTCATTGCTAGCAATCATTGGCAGATACGAAATGTGCCTTGTGTGCGTGCGGATGTTTTTAACATCAAGGAGGGGTCCATTGCTCATGGCTAGCAATTCATTGCTGGATCAAACATTAGTTGTCCATTGCTCATTGCTAGAGTAAGCAATGGCATTCCCTCGTGTGAGGTGAAAACAACTCCGCGCCACAATAGATATACATTATGATTTGGCCATTGCTGTCAATGAGCAACAAAATTGCCTCGTATGCTGCGACATGCTGGTAGAAAATCATCGAAAGATAAAATTACTAGAAAAATGTGTTTCAAGGCCATCAGGATTGTTGACGAATCTGTCTGTTTTTTGTGATTCCAGACTCCGTGGAGCGATAGCTTAAAGGGCCGGTTTGACGGGCGTTTTTATCGCGGCGATTTTAACGCTGTTGGCGATATCGCATCCAAAACGCCCGTCAAAACGCAACAGCGGGTGACATAGCCAGCGAGAGAAAAAAGCCATGGTAAAACTCGATCAACAGTCGATCGACCTACGGAGCTATATCCGTTTTTTTGCGTTAAAAAGTGGCCATTATCGCGGCGATAAAAACGCCCGTCAAAACGGCCCTTAAACGCTACTATGTTAAGGCGCCGCAGCACGTGACAGTTTTCTATCGAAAGTTTGCTGTCAGATAGTCAATTATTGCTGTCAGACAGCAATAATATATGTCACACAGTACTGTATGACAGCAATTATTGCTGTCTGACAGCAATAATTGACTATCTGACAGCAAACTTTCGATAGAAAACTGTCACGTGGAGCGGCGCCTTTGGTTAGATTCGGTGAATAAGGCCTCAGTCTATTTCTTTGTTGATTTCATGTTCATTTGAAGAAATCGCGAATGCCAAGGGAAAATGTACACCCACGACGAAACGACCTCTCTGCTGAAGCTCAATGTCATTCATCATTTATATGGAACCCGCCTGACGTTTATCCCGACAGGCGGCGCTGCGAGCGGTGCGACGTCATTTACGACCCGTCATGATAAAGTGGACCTGTACATTAGACTGGTACCCTGTCTTTATAGATGGCTGAAAATATAAAGACAGGAACGGGGCGCCATTTTGAACCATATTGATGACGCAGTACATTCTATTTTTAGCACTCCTCGGGGTATTTCCCAGCACTGTCTCGCTTTTAATAAACCATCCTGCTTATTGTTCCGCAGAAATTTTCTTGGAGTTTATCTCATGATCTGCCCTCACAAAAACGAGACGAAAAAGCAAAGGACTCCCGGCATGCCTACATACAACATACCGTGAAAAAACTCACGCCTCATCCCACGTAAACTTACCAGTTTCCAACCCCAGTGACAGTCGAACATAAATTAATCCAGCTGTCACGTCAGTGGTCAGTTCATGTAGTTCAACCGTCAAAATGCACGTGTACCAGGCTATATTTAGAACATTTCCACTCTCCACGCATAAAAATCGTCTCCACGCATAAGAACCTGCGCAGAAAGCTGCGCAGATGTGGAAAAATGAATTAGGCGGAATTCCGACTAATTCAATACAAAATGGTGGTCCGTGCTTGTCGTTATAGTGTAGTAGCGTAGCGTCACGTAGCGAAACGACAAGGAACTAGTCTACCTGTACATTTTTTTACAGGAATAATGAGAAAAAACGTTGCTATTATCGCCAACCTATCTCTTCATTTTAAGGAAGAAAGCAACGAGATTAAAGAAATTTTCATCTGCTGTAGGATGATGTAAGGTTTGCTGTCAGGCGACCAACACAAACTGGTTATATTGCACGCCGAAAATAAATAGAAACAAGCCTGGTGGCGACCGGGTTCACGAAGTGACGTTCAGATCATGGGGGGTATAGTTTGGTTTGGGCAGCGGAAAGAGACTCGATAGCAGGACAAGTCCTTACATCCAAACAAAGAAAATCTTTGTGAATAAAAGAAAAGAAATGGAGAAAAAAATTTCATCCACCACCCGGGCTCGAACCCATGGTCATAGACAACCATAGCCGTAACACTGAACCCACTGGACAATACTGATAACCCAAATGCGGCGATGGCCTATATTCACCATCAACACTGACCCCAATTATCAACTCATCCATAAGGCATCCCTTTATTTTAGTCCCAAGAACGCTACCTGAATAGAACATTCGTGCACTATACCATTGTCACGACAGGTAGCGCTCCTACCTCGCACTGACCTGTCACCGCGCGCGCAACGCGTCATGGGAAATTTTGGGACTACTTGTTGCATTTTCAAGATGGCGGGAATTCCTCGCTTCGGTTTTATAAATTGCAGAATCTCGTCAAATAGGCCTACCTAGGATGTCTCCGTGTGTGGGCATCGCATTATCCGTCATGATTATGACATACATAGGCCTATTTTGTGTGAGATATGCTGTACATGTCATGTTAGCCACTGGCAGCTAGTTGGTGCGT
>NMRB01002047.1:93776-104585 GCA_002633025.1 Notospermus geniculatus | reverse complement strand
ATGGCCTCATGACTGTGAGCTTCATCAGACAGCTGTTCCAATGGCCTCATGACTGTGAGCTTCATCAGACAGCTGTTCCGATGGCCTCATGACTGTGAGCTTCATCAAACAGCTGTTCCAATGGCCTCATGACTGTGAGCTTCATCAGACAGCTGTTCCAATGGCCTCATGACTGTGAGAGCGTTTTTCTGCTGAAATCGGTTCCTCTTGCATCTCTGGAAGACCAACAGCCAGGTCACGTTTTACCTTACGACCGAACGCACGTCCCAATGATCCCTGAAAAGATCATAACAGAACTAGACATCAGACATAATGCTGGATAATGTCCCAACATCTGGCGTGAGTCACTGGATAAGGTACAGAATCTCAATTTCTGAGCACAACAGTTGCCAATCTGAAGAGTTCAGCAACATCTACTTTCAGAAAAGTCTGGCTTTCAGCTGCTTAGTTTGTTTACTCAAAAACATGCTGTGATCTGCTGAAACTGCTCCCTCTTGTGGCCCAAATCTTACCCTAAAACTTATTCTTTTCTTTCCATCATCCTTTTCACCGGGACCACGAAATGACCGCTCGAAGGACTTGCCGATGGAACCACTCAAGTTTCTGAAATGATGTTGAAGAAAGGATTGTAGACATTATGAGATGACATCAAATGATGGACAACACCGATGTCATATAAACTAATTTATATATCAATAGGCCAAGTCATGATAGAACAATCAATTTCTGTGTAGACACACGTACAAACGAAGCATTCAACCCAAGATGGTTCAGTGACTCGAGACAGATCATAATAAAAGACAAGAGATCAGTAGTTTCCTGAGCACATGATGCATGTAACATCTATTCCTTTAGTCTCCTAACATTCCCTATTCTGTGGCATGCTTTACCAAAAGAGCAGTTTGTTCAGCAGTGCGATGTACTTTGCTAAGCAATGCAATGTATTGTGTAGACTGCTGTGTAATATGCCCAGCAAGCAGTGTGATCAGCAAATGACGAGATATTCTCTGTTCTCAAGTGAACATGGTAAAAGCAAATGTATTTAGGGGCCTACTTTGCTGAGGATGGAAAGCAAGGCATAAATTGATGGCTGGACAGACCAGTAACCTGCGTCACGGCTGAAGCTTTAGATGCCACACACCACCAGCAACATCCAGCTGGGGTGTGATGTTTAAGCACTGTAGTTGGGACCAGAGACACCGAAGCATTTGGGAGCAAGCTGGTTCATGAACACACGGCCTGGTTACTGGAGTTTTGCTGGATTGATATTGAACACCAGGCCAACACAATGAGGCCCGTTCTTCATAAGAGAGATGCAGATCGTTGAGACAACATAAAACTGTCACAACACTGGTTTAAAGGCATGCATTAAAACAATTCCTAGGATACATGAACTGACGGGTGTTTATCAAGAAACGTATATCACAAGTCGATATCAATAACGCATATCAAATCATGGGACAGCAAGGGGGAGACAGAAAATGGTTTTCAAAGAATTACTGCAGTTTCAACTCCCCGAGTACTCTCCTAACCAACAAATAAGGGACAATGTGATCACTTTGTCCCTGACAATATTGCCAGGGGCTAAAGGGAGACAGGGCATGCCAAAACAAGAAAGAGGAGTTGATCAGTCCATGTTCCTGGTCACAATCCTGATTCTACTCGGCATGCATGTTGGTTACTGATAAAGAAAGACAATAAAGCAAAGATAATGCAAATTTTATTGTTACCTTTTCTTTATTTTAACCTTTGCTGCAATTCTGGTGCAAAAATACGGAGTAGAAATAGATATAGATACGGTATGTACAAGGTATGATGGTGTACCACTTAATGCATGGAATGAAATCATAAACTTGATTTAGATGTTCGTGTCAAATGACCAGAGGTCATGATGGACAGCACTGAACTACATTTGTGACCCGTCACAGCAAAACCGTGGCGCATGTCACTCAGAACGTTGAGCCTCAACAAACTAAGATGACACCAGGAGAGAATAGAAGAAATAGATTGTTTCACATTTCATAATAGACAGACAATATTGAAACTGAGATAAATTTCGTCTCATCCTGCCAAGCTAGGAGCAACATGCGCCTGGTTTTGCTGTGACAGGTAACATTATAAGTCAATATTCCATAAACAGAGGAAGTGCATGTCAGTTTTGAAGTAAAACACACACAAGGATTCCAAATAACAGCTTTGATGCCGAGGAAAATCGTTTTTACACAAACCTTTCCAGATGATTGAAGTTCGACGAACTCACCTTGCAGGTTTTAAAAGTGTATCCAACTCTGATGTTAGATGGCGCCTTATGTAGGACTTTGACGGTGGAATGGCGAGGGCAGCTGCCATAGTTTCTGCATTAAATGACGACTCTAAGACTAGCATGGCACCATGCACACCACTCTCTATTAGGTTGGGCGCATACTCCTGTAACACAAAACGAAGACTGCATCACTTCTCAAGCCATGGATGCTAAAGTTGGTATTTGGTGACCTTGGTTTTGACAGCCTGTCTTGTCAGTATTCCACGCTGCAGAGTGTATTTCAATCATATTCAGTTCCAACTTTGTCAGTTCTATTTGTTGTGACCTCTGTTATCAGGACAGCAGTCATTTAAGGACAACCCCAGTCAGTTTAAAGGGTGTCTCTAGTAGAGAGATTCCATTTTACATGGTATTTGATACTTACCTGTAAATCTATACTATTAATCCATTGTATTAACCTATCATTGGTCCAGACTAGAGGGTCACAGTTAAAGGTCTCACACTGGGAACGTCGCTGGGCTAATGCCTGAAATAAATGACATCAGAATCACATGAAGGGATGACGTCAGAATCGTATGAAGGGATGACGTCAGAATCGCATGAAGGGATGACGTCAGAATCGCATGAAAGGGACATAAGGGGCACAGTCCGCGTGAGTTACTGCGAAATTATTATATTAGGCCAGCCCTGTATACCACGATATATAAATACACACAGCACACCTGGATGACCTAATTTCTGTCCGCAGTGAAGTACACCTGACTGCGGACAAGATTTTGCAGTAGCTCATGCGGTGTGTGTCCCTAATGATGACGTCAGAATCGCATGAAGGGATGACATCAGAATCACATGAAGGGATGACGTCAGAATCGCATGAAGGGATGACGTCAGAATCGTATGAAGGGATGACGTCAGAATCACATGAAGGGATGACATCAGAATCACATGAAGGGATGATGTCAGAATCGTATGAAGGGATGTCATACAGACCACATTCCATTCATAAAATACACATTCATGAAGTAAAATGATTCGTCCATGACACAAATCACTATTTTATTTGATATTCAAAAGCTCTACGTCACCTCTTGGTTGAAGTTGACTCTTCGTAACAGTTCCACTCCGTGTAAAATGCTGGCCTGGTGGAACTTCCGCGTAATTTGCATACAACGCTCCATTTCTTTCTTCGTGAGTGAATTTAGGACCCGGCCATCAATATGGTGAGCCTCGAATGCGGCGCTGTACTGTGGGAGTCCGATGTCTCGCATCCAGACCTGGGCGACCCATATATGGTCAATGGCGCCGGCTTCTGGATAGCGACTGGAAGGAAGGAATACAATAGCTGTAAAAGGTGGCTGAGAGGAAAATGTGGCATCTGTCATCGCTCAGGTCTGCAGCAAGAGATGCCATCTATGAGAAGATTGAGAAACTAAAGTATGTCTCTTACAACGGAGTCTAGGAGGCCCATTATACTTACACCTGGCTAGGATCCTTCAGGTCCTCAATAGCCAGTCGTAATTTTTTCCGATGGAGATAGTTTGTGACGCCCAGCGCTGCTTCGAGTTCCGAGTCGCTCATCTCAGCTAAAATCTGTAATGAAACCAGATCTTTCATGGCCAGTTTCATGTTTTACATGAACAGTGAAGAGATGGCAAGGTGCCTACAGTATTCTGTTATCGAAGGACAAAGAAGTAGGAAATATTGAGCCTAGAGCAGAATCTCAAAGCCTAGATACACCATCCAATATTATTGCACAATTTGGGGCCCAAAGTAGGGTGATGAGCTTCTGGCATGGTGGGTACAAGATTGGCAATCATATTGCCCATTTTGATCCTCATATTGTGCAATGATATTACACATATACGGGGGCCGCTTAGAGGCAAGACTACCATTCTGACAGAAGTCTGCATCGCAGGTCTGGGAAAAGTGTCATCTATCTTATCATAAGCCCTTACCCTTCCACCTTTAATATTCTCAGCGCACTGTCTCCCGTATCGCGGCATATTCATAACAATCTCCAGCCACGCCAGCACGTGATCCGCCTTCCACTGTACTAACGGAATGTCCTTCAGCTGACTCACGGTCTGCAGTTTCTCATTAATGTTCTCTTCATTGAGTGTGGATACTCGCGGCGAGGAAGGTCCAAGACTTATGTCTGAAATAACGGTAGGGTAAACCCACGGTGAAGGGTTGGATGACTCCAGGTAATGTCCAGGGTGGGCAGGAATGACGTCGTTTTAAACGGTGGTATTTCCTGGTTTTTAAACCAGCCAAACGCAAAGTTTTAATTGGCTGGTCTGATCCTCCTAAACCTAGTGGAGGATCTGGTACCAATCTATTAAACCCATAAAATGTTACAAAACACTCACCCTCTAGTGACGAATTGTCTCCTAACAGCACTGACTTCCTGTTCTTAGACCGACTAAACATCCTCGATAACGAACTAAACCCTGTCATTGTCTTCTTTTTCTTCTTCTGTCGCTCACCGCTACTCGATAACGTTCCACCGCTAATATTAGTCACGTCCTCAGCTGACCTTGACCTCTCACCGAGGTGGCGGAGATTGTCCGAACTACTGCTGCTCGTGATTCGTGTGCTGAGGTTTGTGATGACTAGAAAATCAACGATAAAGATATCATCTGTTTTTTCTCTGCCATCTCACCCATTCAGTCTCAAACAAGGATTGTAATACATGTACTCCATGCAATACAAGGACATTATTCACCTCATACGGAACTTGAATGGCGAGATGAGAGCCAAGGGTCAAACATGTGACCCGTCACAGCAAAACCAGGCGCATGTCGCTCTTACCTTGGCAGGATGAGACCAAATGTTTGTCAGTTTCAATATTTATGAAATGTGAAACGATCTATTTCTTCCATTCTCTCCTGTTGTCATCTTAGCTCGTTAAGGCTCACCTTCTGAGCGACATGTGCCTGGTTTTGCTGGTTTTATTGGGTCTGTAGAAAATGTCGCAGACCGCACTGGAAATTGAACCTGGATCTCCCGCATGCAGGGCAGGCATTCTTCCGTGGAACCAGAAGTCCGGACGTTAGGCTTAAAGGCCTAACACATCCTAAATCTACCAACTCTCAAGAAAGAACAAAGAAAAATAGAAGAGGTGTAGTTTATTCACCCGTACACATGTCACTTTTGACGCTACGGGCAGACGGTGGTGGAGACTCACAGTACGTGGGCAGCTGTTCTTCGCTGGGTGTCTGTACGTCCGTCCCCGATGAGATCCCTGTGTCCGACGTACTGGCAGTTTTCTGTTTGTGGGCAATGTCTTTGAGTTCCCGGATTTGGTTACGGGCCTGGAGAGAGATGACAGAATTGAACGATGCATAACTTACACGAAGCTGTAGTGTAATAGGAACAAAATTGAAATTCTGATGGTGACAGTTGTGAATGTTTGTGGAGGGGTAGCTTGCATATCTAACGAGAGGGCAGGGAAAGGGTCAAAACAAACATTAGCAGCAGCCAGGAAACAATGATGGTCGAGGAGAGCTACTCAGGTGAGGGGAGGGGACACACACATCAAAAGGCTTGACAAACTCGTCACAATCAAGTAATGTTTTTTGCAGAAATGATTTGCGAGTACTCTAATTATACCTCTGCTAATTCTTCCTCAAGTCGGTGAATCTCGGCGTTCCGTTCATCAAGGTCTGATTTTAGTATCACCACTCTCTCCGCCGCATCCCGTGCACGTTTTAGAATCTCCCACTTCTCGCGCTCTGCCTCGTCTTTCTCTAGCGCTAACTAAAACAGAGGAAACAATGGGATAGGAAACGCAGGTAGACATCGAGCCTACGGGGAATGAGAGAAAAGAATACAGCAAGTTTACTCCAGCAAGGAACATCTATCTGGACGGAAAACATGTTCTATGAGTCATTATGTGATAACTCTAGGTCCACGGGAACCCCGACTCTCATGTACAGAACATTTAACAGAACACAGTCAGGTACCACGGCTGGTAACATAAGGAAAGGCATAAAAATGTGAAAAAAGGACACTGGGAATGAACGGAAATCAATGGCAGAGATCAAAATCTCCATTGCTTGAGAAGTTTTTAGACGCGTTCCACTCAGCCCTTCTGACAGCCCCTACTTTTAGGCCCTTATTCTCCGTTCATAAAGACCCTAACACCATACCTGTTTAATCCCTTCATCACTTTCCCTCATCCGAAGTTCATAGTTCCTGATAAACTCTCGAAGCTCCGCCTCCTTCTCTTCAAGGGTTTGATACAACTGTTTCATCTGACTCAGCAAGTCCACCTTTTCTGCTTTCAGTCGTTTGCGATCAGATTTCATCGCTGAAATCACACGAAACAAGGAATTAGAGACGTTCATCCTTAGGACCAGCGTCACATAGGACAGAGCCAGGAGATTATATAGAGCTGGCGTTTGAGAGTCATGACAAATAAAGTAACTCGACTGCAACGCAGGACATCCTGCAAAGCCTAGCGTACATTCCATTTGTGACTGGATACAACCTGGTGACTGGGACGAACTAGCTCAAACTGGAGGCAACTGATCAGTCGCCAGAAACGGTCGATGTACACACCCTTGCGACTCGCAGGAACTGAGAAATTGCCAGTCACTGTGAGTTGCACATGTTCAACTTTCTAGTGACTGGTTGTAACCAGTTTTGTTCAGTCGCGGCGATGTACGTGGGCTTGCGACTAATCAGTGCCAGATTTTTTAATGAGATCGAGTCTCATCGAGCCCTGCATGCTACCTGAGTTACTGCCAGTCGCTGCATCAGTGTACACGGTCAGGACACAACGACTGATTGGATGCTCCAAGTTTTTCCGAGATGCTGAATTTGCGCTGTGCGAGCAGCGCGTACATCGCCAGCGACTGATCGGATCAGTCACTTCCAGTCGCATATGCGATGTACGCTAGGCTTAATGTCAGTACCTTGTAGAGCTTCCTTTGCACGGACTAGTTCCTGTTGGTACTGAATTAGTTCTAACTTGAGATCGCCCAGACTCGGCTGTTCACTCAGGATCGCTTTCGTACTCTTCAATTCCTTGATTTCAAACATGACGCTGTTGATTTGTTTTTCCAGTTTGCTATTGTCGCCCTGAAGCTTCACAATCTCTTGTTCAGCTTCACTCAGACGCCGCCCCTTCCCATTCGTGCCATTCCCTGAAAATTACAAAGTCCCAAACATGAAGTGGGAATTGTTACTAATGCACTTTAAACGTTGGCTTAACATCACTGTCACCCAATCTCACCACAAACCTTTATAGCAAACTCAAGAGCATGACTTTTGGACTAGGACTTGGTCAAGAAGTAAACCAAGGACACTTTGAGAACTCCATGATCTCGTCCAAGACATGCTGCAAAGGCTGTCAGCAGGATACCTACCATTCTGATACTCTGGGGTGACTGTGCCGTTCACCCCACTCTGACCCAGCTGACTCAGCCTCTTGTTTGTATCCTGAAGTTCCTGGCGTAGCTCCTGCATCTCCTGATTGGCTGTGAGAATCGAACCGTCAATACGCGAAGCCAGCTGGCGGTTGTCATCGACCATCTTACGAAACTTGACCTACATAAGAGGGAATGATTATATGAGCTGCTAAGATCTCTAGAAGTATTGAAGTGAGCCACAGTGGTGTAGTGGTTCAGTCTCCAACCAGCGGTCAGAGGATCCCGGGTTCAAATCCCACTGTGGCGTGAGACTATGGGCAAGTCTCTTTGCCTTACTGGCCTCTCTCCATCCAGGTGTATAAATGGGTAGCAGTCAGATATGCCCCACTGTACACTGAATGAGCAGTTCATCTAAGTTTTACTGAAAGGTTTCAGAATAGACTGGGGTTAAAGTGTAAAGTTGGATGAAAACATCTACGATTGTTGACATCAGACTACATATAAACCCAAAACTTTTTTTTGGCTCCACCTTCACATGGACACTTACTTGTGCATCAACCAACAGCCGTCTCATAATCGCCATGGACGACTTGAGCGCCTCACGGTCCTTCGGGGAGAACTCATCCTCGATGCTGAACTCAACTTTTGGTGTATAGATGAACTGGACGATCTGTTCGTTCAGGCTGTCCAGTGATTGGATAGCTGGAATGATAAAGAGTGGAGAACATCAGATGGGAATAACTCGCTGAAAATAGATTCAGTGGAAATGTCTGTCATCTCTGTAAGAAAAGAGTGCATGTTAGTACCAGCCATTTCCTTCACCCAATCAATCTCAGATTTTGCTCCATTCCGTTCCGGTCCGTTTCAACCCATTTCGGTCTGTTGCAACCCATTTTACTCCGTTCCAACCCACTTCAGTCCGTCCCAGCCCGATCCGGTCCATTCCGGTGTTTCACGAACCGCAAGAGGTTAAGATGGTCAAGTGGCATCAGAAGCATCACAACATCATCCAGCATCAAAACAAAACCATCAAATCAAGGACCAGTTCTCTTCAGCTCCCACCATCACATGACTCAACTCACTGATCACCACTTGTGGCGTAGATTTTTCCGGCCACAGCGTGCTCGATGTCTTATCCAATCAAAAATACTATCTGATGAACCATAAACTATTAATTAGTGAAGCCTCGTTAAAGATCAATTCACTCATGCTAACGAGAAAGGCTGTACTGTTACAAAACAGGACAATTAACATTTGCGTACGACTTCGATGGCATCTCCTTCTCTAATAGTCCATGTGCTTACACTTTGACCTTGAGATGCTAACACTTCGACCTTGAGAGAGATGCTCACACTTCGACTTGAGAGAGATGCTCACACTCTGACCTTGAGATGCTCACACTTTGACCTTGAGCAAGATGCTCACACTTCGACCTTGACCAAGAGGCTCACACTTTGACCTAGAGCGAGATGCTCACACTTCGACCTTGATAGAGATGCTCACAGTTTGACCTTCAGCGAGATGCTATAAATGTCTTTAGATAATAACAAAACTCCTTTGGCATTTGACATTAGATTGATGAAGCTGGCATATCCATGCATAATGACAAGCCTCATTAGCTACCTAATTAGACAATAATTATCTATTTTTATCTAATTTATTGGTGGTTCTCTGCCTTTAATTGATCCACCCATTGATGTAGCACATCACTTGTGGTGAAGTGTGTCATTCATTGTGTTATAGCATCGCTGTATTGTGCTTCAATTACTGAGATGTTGTAATTAGAATGAGTCTATTTGTGGCTGATTGGCTGATAAGATCCTTGTAATTAAAGTTCCTTTCAAAACGGAATTGTTCAGATCTCACTTTGAACAAATGTCATGAATGTGGGAACACTCCCTCTAGAGGTTTTTCATTACCGTCACAAAGGTCACGTGACTGCAAAGAATCGGCCATGTTGCCACCAAATGGCCAGCGACGTCATCAGAACTGTCACGTCATGACATTATGACGACAGGATTTGTGTGTTGACGCTGTGTTCATGCTGTGACGTTATTTGATATCTTGACGGCCAATATGGCGGCAGCGTGTCATCATGGAAATATGACGTCACGTGAAGAACCTCTAGAAACATTTCAGAGTGAGCTTTGCTTGTTTAACATTTTCAAACTCATTTCGCGATGGTAGCATGTGCATGTGTCAAGTTAGTTGGAAAGTAAACAAGTTGCATTTCTACAAAAAAATGGCAGACTTCTGAACTCCTTCTTCCTAAACCAGTCTGGCAGAGAGAATGCAACATGTGCCTGGAGAAGCTGGTGTTTGCCGGTAATTCAGCCAATAGCTCAGCCAGAAATCTATGGGTGTGCCAATTTCAGGTGAAATGTAAACACCTGCAAACAGTAATAGAAAGTGAGCGTACAATGTACTTGGCTTTGAGTTGTTGATTTCTTCATCAATCTGTTGCTAATTCAGCCAATCACAGCCCTTCAACATTCTTGACTCGTGTAAAGTCAACAGTGGAGCCAACATTTCATCATTAATCCGAGCAAGACCAGCTCTGAAGGCTGCAAGCACGGGGTAATGTTTAAAGGGACTATAGATAGATTGGTCCCTTCATCACTGCACATGAACCAAAGCCAGTCTTTTCAGCACTTGGATGCAATGTGATGCTTCATTCTTTCGATAGCCCTCGGTTACCAGGGGGAGGGCATGGAGGGGGCGCACGCAGCAATCGGAGACCCGAACCGCTACACCACCGTGGCTCCCCCACGACTCTTCATCTAAGTGGACAGAATGGGTGAACAATGAGGAAAGCCACATATTGGATACCGTGGACCCCGATTTGTAATTTTCCTACTAATATTGTAGATGACTCCTCAACAGTTATTTTGAGACCACAAGTGCTATTTTTGGACATAATTAAATGATTGACATGGCCATGGGGAGAAATGGCTGACAAATTAGATTAGGCTACAGGAGTTGATCACAATGATGGAATGGTTTATTGAATAGTTACGGATGGTTGGTTCAGGAAGAGTTACCTCACAACATGGCAGTGGTGGTACCCAACAAGAAACAACAGTGTGTTGAATATCTTACTGAAGTCATGGCAGCTATGTTGGTTACCAAGGTTTTGTTACGATAGATGGCCCCAATCGGGGGGGGGGGGGG
>NMRB01002047.1:63592-92705 GCA_002633025.1 Notospermus geniculatus | reverse complement strand
TCAAGCCGTTCCTGAGTAATAGCACTTACTTGATTTTCAGGTTACGCCACCTGGCGGCCATACTGGATGTCCAATCGGGCCGAAACTTGGTATTTTTAAAGGTACCCCTCCAATGCATGTTTATGCAAAATATGAAGTCGCTCGGTGAAATAATAACAAACTGTGAGAGGTTCGTCACTTTTGTCGAACTTTGACCTCTGTGACCTTGAAAAGTAGGTCAAATCAAAAACTCGTTACATATGTCATGTATCCTCATTAGATACACCTATGATAAAAATTTGGAGATGATCCAGTCATTAGTTCAGGAGTTATTGCACTTTTTGTGTTTTTGGTTTTGGCCACCTGGTGGCCAAGCCAACAATCGAATCGGACCGAAACTTGGTGTCATGGGTCATCTGACCTAGGGCTATGTATGTACCAAGTTTCAGATCCATAGCCCCAGCGGTTACGAAACGTGCCCTGCTAACGGAACACGACGACGACGGACGACGACGGACGCTTCACCATCGTAATAGCTCACCCCGGTGAGCTAAAAAGCATGACCTGCAGGATTTTGAGCATCTTGCGTTTAAAAGTCAAGTGGCCTGGTTGAGATCTAAGTGAACTCCTTCACTGGTTACATCGATGGTAGGTGATGACACTGGCTGAATGCTCATGATCAAGTCCGACAAAAGAGGGGAAACGGTGCACTTAAAATAATTGTCTCAGACAATATGTGGGACCTTCCATTTCCTGTGATACCAGAGCCCATATTCATAAAACTACAGTCTAAGTGCAACACTTGGCTACCCTCTGTCATGTTTGTTGAACACAATACATAAGTATGGGTGACACAAAATCATAGCATACTGAACTACAGTCAGGAATACAGTTTAATCTTTGAAGTATAGATGGAGCTGTGTGTACCACAGACTATCAGGGCAAGCAGCAGGAGAATAGAATGGAGTAGCCGAATGCACCAAGTCGAATAATTATCAATGATATCATAAAAATGTTTAAACTTCTTTCTTAAGCTTTTTAAGGGCAATAACAGTTACTCTAAACTCTTAAAAGATCACATATCCAATTCCTCAGGCTTTATGTCCTGGGTAGCAGCCAAACTACACTCTTTCCAGATCTTAATTTGATGTCTTTGCGACAAGCACAAATATCTCTTTGCCAGAGTCTGGGTACAGTGACACCTGTGCATTGCAAGAGGGGTAACTAAGCCAAGAAGGGCCTCATATAGACAAATCCCAAATTGACGAAAACGAGAAAGATCTGCGCACTTCCGCCGAAATCGTAAACAGAACCTCAGCTTGAAACTGAATGACGTGACGCAGAGAACCCAACGACAGTGACTTCGACGACGTTGCGTCAGACTTGACCATTGCTGAATCATGGATTACGTCACGTCAGCTGGTTTCATGTCGAGGTTGTGTTTGCGATTTGGGTGGAAGTGCGCAGATCTTGGAATTTGGGATTTGTCTATAGTAAGCACTAAAAGCAGGAGCTGACCTCAGGACTAGGCCCAACATACCTTATGTTTACATGGTCTATGTCATGTATGTGGTGGATACAGCAGTTCCCATAAAAATTGACAAGACTGTCACGGAAGAAATGCATAGTGATGTAAACATGATTCAAGAGAGTGAAAGCAATAAAAAATCAGGAGACGTTCTTCCGTCTGCAGCGAGATCCAGCATCCAACATGTCAGATGAAGATCTCTTCAGAATGACAGTCAACATGATAAAGTGATAAGGAGGAAATCGCAATCATCAAGATATCTTCACCACACGAAAACATGAAAGCTTCAGAGTTTGATGCAATACTGTAAACTCTAGTATTTCAGCAACAAGAAATATTAATCCAATACAGTGGTACCTCTCTGGTAAAGACACCTTTGGGACGTACTGATGCAGTCCCCACTGGGACAGCATTTTGGTGTCCTTAAAAGAGAGGTGTTCATCAGGCAGGTGTCCACAAAGAGAGGTAAATGTTGCGTAGTAAAACCTCTCTATAAAGGACACTTTGGGACTGACAAATTTGTCCTTAATTGAGAGGTGTCCTCTATAAGAGAGATTAGATAGTATGACTAATTTGGGATTAAACTTTGGTTTCCGTAATAGAGAGGTATCCTGCTGGCAGATTTCCACATGTAGAGAGGTATTGTATTATATTAGTTAGTTTTAGAAACCTCGACAGGCCATCCATTCATACATGTTGTTCTAGATGCTGGTTGGTTGCTGAGGTAAATGAATGAACCAAATCAGAAGAAAGAAGCAGTTCCCTGCAGGGAGATGAACTTGACACAGTTACCATATTGTAAACTAATTCAATCTCATCTGGATCTTATCTACAAAAAAGTTCTTGTGACTGAAAAACCTAAATTTTCCAGGCTTTAGCCAAACTGTCAGCATTAATAGAGAGGTTCAGATCTCCCCCAACTTCTCAAAAACAAAAATGACGTGATTCCCTTTTTGAGTACGACGTCATCAGTTCCAGTGGGATTTCCCTGTTGGTGAACTCGGTCGGAGAATAAGAGAAGGCTTCGTGAAGTCGTATGCGCTCACCGNTTCTGATACAATATCGCCGCACAATTGTGGCGTTCAAGGCCACTTTCTCCCACGGCTGTTCTCCTCACATCGCCTTCGTTAAGTCCATCCCCAGGACGTCTCCCCAAATAAAAATCGCCTTTTTCTCCGCAAGAATTAATACCACAAGTGCACAGTTCCGAGGTCTCGCTAAGCCTTCCCCCATTCCTATCTGACGTAGTATCCATTATCCTGTTACTCGCACATGAATTCACACAACAAAAATGAAAATCACCTGCACTTCTTGATGAGGAGGCGAGCATCTCACATTTCGAATCTAAGTTTGAATTTTTGAGGGATGAAACCTGCAACGCCTGATTGGGTTCCGTCTCATTACCAGACGAAGTCTGCTCGCCATGATGCCCCACATTTACATCTGATCTCTCTGTCGTGTTATCCTTCATATGTGTGTCTTTACTCCAATCGAATTCATTCAACGCCTCCATCGACTTTTTATGCAATGACAGTAACGGAACAAGAGGGTCAAGACAGCTTGAGGGGCTGGCAGGAGTCCCGGCAGACTTCAGCAAGGAGCTCTCACCTACCCTTACTCCACCTAATCCATCTCCCATCTGGTCACAGCCGACCGTGACCCGGGATTGAACTCTCATCCTCGGGCTAGGCTCTCCACGATTCCATATTGAACACTCCTGATCATTTGAATCACAAACACGTTTCATCGCTTCTTCGATACACTCCTCAACGATCGTGCCAATAAATGTTCTGAGTTCATCACTACAATCAGCACCAAAAACATTCACCTGTGGCTCCGATTTCTGCTGATCATTTATTAACACCGAACCATCAGACACCTGGCCAACCGAGATAACATCGCACGGCCGTACGCCAGGTACGTCAACCTTTTCCATAAAACCACTTTCTACTTTCTCTATGAACTCCGGGTTCCATAAACAGAACCCAATGTCTCGTAAAACGGTCGATTCCTCGTCTTCGATGTCGTTGTTCTCCACTTCATCTCCCGTAAACCTTTTGCCGAAACCATTTTTCATGATGCTACACTGCATATTTTGACTTTTGTACAAGGTCCTTCCACTGACCTTGACCTGGATGTGTCTGCCCCGACTTGACCTTCAGGTATCCTTGACCTCAACTACCAGTAAATGTCCACGGCCTCAACTTGACAGTGTCCTTTTTAAGATGCTTTTATCCTTCAATTTGTATCCAGTGCGACGTGTTTAATGTCCTTGACCCTTGGTAGTGACCTTGGCAGTGACCTTGGTGGGCTGACCCTGTGACCATCGTGCTTCAGGCAGTTTTTCCGAACCTCTCCATGTTCTGCGGAACCAATGAGATGTATATGTATGTATGTAGATAACATAGAAAGATCACAGCATCACAGCACATAGAAGACGAGAGCAGTTTGCAGACAGACCCCAAAGATGCCAACAGCTGCTGAATATTTAAGATGCAGGGATCCTAAAGACCGAGATGAGAACAAACTCTGAGACAAATGAGAGTGGGCCTAACTTTGAGGAAGAATAGGAAAGAATTTTGCCAATATTTTACCACTATCTTCTGAAACTCGCCTGAAGTAATGATAACCTATGAAATGCCGATGCATTCCTGTGCCGTCCGGATATTAATATGCAGAAATGGAAAATAAGATTCTCAGTCGGTAATCGGGAAACTTAAAGGCCCACACACCTCACACAACTGTAAGGCTGAATTTATATAGAGCTATACGGTATACTGACATGCTGGCAAACAAAGGTTTCATGGTCATCAACCTTTATCAGACCATTGTCCGCAAGCGTATCCGTATACAGCATGTACGGTATAGCTCTATGTAAACCCGGCCTGTCAGACCAAGCATTAAAGAATGTGGAAGAGATAGGCCTATCCTGACTGAGACTCGGCCCGCATGCAAAGGCAGGCCTAGTTGGACGCAGACCAAATTTTCTGTACCAGGAAAGATGAAAGAAACAGGGAAAATAATACTGATGGCGATCTTTAATATTAATGCACGTATGGTGATGTTGATTTCTCCAATCAGAGAGAAAGTCACGGCAAGTACACAGAGATGAGTTGTTAGACATAACTCATTAGTGGCTGAACAGGATATTAAAATCAACATGTGGTGTTCGAGCTTGGAATATGATGGTCACGTTCCACCTCCACACTAAGAGATGCAATCGTATGATGAATAGGCCTACTTCAGCGAGTCGGAAGACCAGGAGAAAAGGGAATGCTGTACAGGGCATCACAAAAAACCCTTGCAACATTATTTGTGACCCGCTCCAGAAAAATCAGGCGCTTGTCACCAGTGATCATCATTGGTCATCTTAAGTTGATGTGCTCTCTATCCAAATCACTGCATTAGTCATAAAGCTTGAAAATGAAAGTTCCTATTCAATAACCTGTAAGTGTAACATTACATCTCTGATTGCAGGATTGTTGACACCAAATTATTGTTTCACTCTGACACCCAATTAATATCAGCAAATTGATAACCACAAATATGCAGGTCACATTTTCTTGAGAGTGATTTGTGTCAACCGCTGAGTGTGAATGCATCTTGAGGCTACATACATAGGTTCTTACTGTGTTGACTCCTTTTCAACTGTTAGGGTGCTTACTCCACCCCCACCCCCCACCCCCACCCCTACATGAAAATGCAGAAGTCAGAGTGAATGAGCATAGGACCCCTGATAGCTCATGGTGCTGTGTGGGCTATCATTCCTGGGCAGTGGTTATGGAATACAACGATTTCACATCGCCCACGATCGCAGTGCCCCTGGTAGAAATTGGCTTGGCCTGCACCTCCGTTTTCAACCTCACTACCAGGAGTACGGGCCAAAAATTACTGGATTGAGGTTGAGTTGTGTGCATTGGTTCCCAATGTCGCCACCAGGGGATGAATCCCTGGCGGCGGTATCAGGAACCACAACACGTGTTTTTCAACCTCGATCTAGGAAATATTTACCTCACTCCTGGTAGTGAGGTTAAAAACTAACCTTGCACCTAAGAATTACACCTGGAGGCGAGGTAAACCGGAAATGGCTGGCCCAGGTACTACTAGGGGCGCTGCGATCGTGCGAGGTGTGAAATCAGTGTATTGAAACTGGATTGGAAATGGAAAGTGAAACAACATCAAAATAAGACAGTGAACAAGAGGATGACTTGCAGGAGGGAGAGGAGCCTAAAACCCCTGCACTCAACATCACCATCTGAATAAGACATGGGCCTACTTGAGGGACTGGCCATGATCAACCATCCATGGTCAGTCCAGAACCTCTGAAGCATGCAATGGATGCTGACACTTCAATAAACTAATGTCGGCCTAAACAGCAAGAAGAGTTTCCTTCCGGGATCCTTGCAGACACAGATGAGTCCAAGATGAAGCTCCAAGCCGTGAAATCAAACACCCATCAAATATGAACAACTGGTTCCAGAATATGCAGCAGCCTGCTGCTAGAGAATACACGAGAGATGTTCACCAGCAATAGAACTGGATCAATCACATCAGATCAGCGTGATCTCATCCAACTCACACCCACTGAATGGGAATCAGAGAGAAATAAATCCACTAGAACAACGATCCATGTGAACAACTCTCTCATACTCCACAATCGGTAAGAAATATCAGCCCAAAAATTCAAATTTCAGACAAGATTGGCACAATTGAGGCTGTGTCGCCTGTCTCCAGTTGTTTTGTGTGCACTGCACAGGTACACACAATGACAAACGCTGGAGACGCTCCGTATACACAGGTCTGCTGATTCACACAATCTCCGAACACAGGGACAATACCACAGCATTGTTCATTGTGCTAGGTTCATTGAGCTTGTCTTTGGAGAGTTGTGTGTGTGCTCGCAGGAGTAGAACCCAAACAACTCTCTCCAAAATGACAGGAGTCCTTGTACTTTGGTTGGTTCAAGATAACACAGCCAAACACAATCAATGTGTCACTATATTAATAAATCCCTAAACAGGACATATGACCCAATCTCTGACCCACGAAGCTGATTAGGTAAATTTGGCAGATTACAGAAATTAGATGGCAGCCCCTATGAAAAGGGAAAGCGTGTCACAGTTTGGGTGGAGTCACATCCTGTGTCCTGCAAAAAGTCTCTTGTTATGACAGACACATCCTCTATTTACTTAGCAACTGTCTGGCATTAAAGTGATGTTTTCTATTGGTAAATATAACAGCAAGCAGGAAGTAGTAATATAGGCTGTAGTCATGACAGTAGACACAACCACTTTAATGGTAAAAATTCCACTAATGGAATTACAATTCATGGTGACATGGTACAATATTGTACGAGTTGTGATAGCGGCCCCCTTTCTAGACAGGATGGCGAGAGAGGGAACCATCAGCGGTAATCGGTATATTACCTCAGCCTTTTCGTGACAGTGCTGCTATCTACTCCCTGTTATCGTGGCAGTTCAACAACTCAACTTCTTAAAGCGAACTGGTCGTGCCAGTCAAGGTGTCTGAATAGAGAATCAAACACCGCCATCTTGAATCAATAACAGTACTTGCATCGGGAATTTATTGCCTCCTAAGAGCATATTTGCACAACTGCTGTGGCTTTGCTGCCTTCGAATAGCATTTACAACACGGTCAACTGCAATCCACTAAAATACAGAATTTGTAATTATGAAATTCTGATTTCGTGGGCCATGAAATTATTCTTGGTGTCATTTTGCCGCGACTAACTCCCTTTAAAAGGTTGTGCACAATGATGCTGATGCTGTCGACAATACCATCATGTGATGCAACCTTGAAAATTGATCAGAGGCATTATAACCAAGGGTTAAACCCGATAACAAAATCATTGAACAAAGAATAAGCCAAGCCTATTGCCTGAAGCATCTGTCGGGTATGATAGATAAACTATTGTAGAGCATCAGAGGCAAGGTGGATTGATAATACAACAGGTTGTACGCATTCACTCCAGTCATTGTCCACAGTTTTCTTTTTCATACCTCGGTCGGTGCAACATTATAATAATAAGTCGTCTCCGATATTTGCAAATTTTCAACCCCACACTACCGGGGTCTTGTACAGGCACTTTCATATCAAAATCCGAGTTAGCTGCATGACCCCACACCGGGGTCTTGCAGGCACTTTCAAGCCAAAATCCGAGTTAGTTGACCCCACACCGGGGTCTTGCAGGCACTTTCAAGCCAAAATTCGAGTTAGTTGACACCACACCAGGGTCTTGTTCAGGCACTTTCAAGCCAAAATCTGAGTTAGTTGACCCCACACCGACCGGGGTCTTGTTCAGGCACACTGAATCTCCCAGAAGGTCTTTGGAAAGACTGTACTGGGGTAAAAATATGAAGGGCTTTGAGACTGAACAGTGAAAAAGCACAAGTCTCATATCATTGTGACGAAGACGGTTCTTTTTGTAAAGATGTCCTGAAGCCTACAGTTTGCAACACGCCTACACTTTATTTGAATCCAACTTCATATAGTTCTTACCAAGGCCTAGTTCACATACAATATCAAGCCCAGGTACCACTGCCTTGATTTTTGCATGCCTTTGTTTATTTTGGCTGGGGGCCTGGCAAAACCAGACATTCAGAAACATTTCAAATTTACAAGCTATTATCAAGCGATATTAAAAAGAATTAGGCCTACAATGAATGTTAACATAAAGGAATCAACCATCATAAAGGTTTAACTGCGAACGATGAGCTTACTGAGGGATACACTTCCTGTGTTGCCACCAGATGTCTCTCACTGCCTGAATTTTGGCTTTACGTAATAGGCACGAGCTTCAACTTTTTTTGTGGTGAAGAGGTACATGAACCTGCCAACATGACATGCATGATGCTTTGAATTCCATTTCTGACGATAACTGAGCTATTTTCAGCACAATTAGTGTTCCATGTACAAATGTACGTCAGCCTATTCAAATGTACACCGATGACCCTGAACACACATCATTCGTGGGGTTCTCATTAATTCAGACCTTTTGTATCATAAGATCAGCTAGTCGGAATTCAACAAAATTTGCAGTGAATGTGCAGAAGGGTCTTGCTAATCACATGGAAACGTCAGAATGCAAATCTGTTGGGTTTTAAAGGGATATTGTCCACATTTATAAAATGCTAAATTTTTCAGTTGAACCTTTATGGTTGATTCCTTTATGATGTTAACCATTGATATGTCAAGAAGCTTTGCTGAATGAAATGTTGGAACAGACAGAGATTGGAGCTTCCACAAGATTCTGATGTACGGGGTAGAAGTGAAACCTGCCGCGGCGTTGAGGGGGAGGCAGTGTCATAAAGATATCTCGCCCTCTGCTGTCAACGAACCTTGGCATCAAGATATGAAGGGCTCTGTCAAGTGTTCAAAAGAAGAAGAGAAAATCGGGCAAATGATTGACCACAAACGATGACGACGCCAAGAAGAGGAATGATGAAGGAACAGTCATGTCCTTCAGCCACAATGAAGAAAATGTGTCATACAATGTAATGTCAAATAACAGACCATTACGGAGTAGAACTGTCCCAATATTGAATATTTCAAATCGCATACATATAAAATCCACCGGGAACTCCACATGAACTGTACTTCCTGATTGCTCATAACACTCTGCCCCTGCTAACGACAGGTAATCACAATGAGTTAATGAGTGTGTTACACACTAAAGCTTGACCACAATAGCCGGTGTCAAATCTCCTGTTCAGTGAACCAGGCAATAACCTCAACAGTCAGTGCTCCGTGAAAGGAAAAGATTTAACCCATTCACACCAGTTCCATAAGAACAGACGTACAAATGGCGCATACAGTGGTGGCCAAAATTATTTGAACACTTGGCATGTAATAGGTGTTTCAGTTATTTGTCTCAAAATGGCAATCAATGTACCAATGAAACAATTTTATTTTCCTCAGATGTCAGAACAATGTGCCTTTTCCAATGATCAGAGGTGAAAAACGGAAGCCAGACTTTGTAAGGCAACGGCTTAAGATATACCAAGTGTTCGAATAATTCTGGCCACCACTGTACATGTGGACTTAAAAGAACTCAACTGGAGCTAATAGCCTACAATTTTTCTGACTATCAGGGACAGACAGTGATTGCCAAACAAGACAGTCACAATCCAAAGATTTGTCCAGTTTTTCATTTTTTTGAAGCAGAATACCGGTAAATGAATACCATATTATGCAAAGGCACACTTGTTCTCCACCTTAGTGCCATTTTACTAATACCATATGTGGAATGACATTGCACCTAGGCCTACTAAAAAATCACTCAGATTCTAAAAGTCACCAAAGGTTAATTAATCCCTGTAAGTCGGCAAGTGTTGCGAGTCCCCTGAGTTGGTATAAAGACCACATGATCCACGCCCTAATTAGACTAATGAACTAATTGGAAGCTAATTATTTCTAAAATTAACCTAGCAGGTCTAAAAATAGTTCATGAACCATTTCTACCTGACAGTTTTCATATGATAGTATCAGAGTGTCTAATTGCAAGTGGCAGGTGTGGTTGAAGCAGATATGACATCAGGAAGGCCTTGTACTTAGATCCTCAACTGACCTTCATCCACTATAATTAGTGCAATTTCTCGCATTTTGAACATTCCAGAGGGACCATCTCTCTAGGTTGCGTTTGTAATAGCATCCCCCCACGCACCCTCCGAATCTATGGATCCACCCCTAGCCGGGCAGGTCAACCAAATCAAATAATAAAGAATACCAATTCCCTCATCATCCAGTTTCCTCCTACATTCCATGGTTAGAATGTCGACAAGATTTGGGTTAACATGAAAAGTAGCTTGTTTTCTTGTCTGAGGTATCTGCACTCTAAATGCAGAAGTTGACTCCAAAACCAGCAAGGAGAGGAGTTATACCCTATAATGTATAATATTGCCTTCCTTGATGCCACAAAGTTTCACCTGGTCGAATCGGAGAACCAACTTCAAACCCAGTGAAGAAAGATTGTGTATCAAAGGTTATCCTTTGGTATCCGATGATGAGCTGGTCGATCATCAGGTTAAACCTCAGTTATCCAGGATCACTCAACAGTAATGTTACTGCAATAGTGAGGAGTGTGCTGGGGTGCAGTAGGCCCGGATGCCCCCCCCCCTATTTTTGGCAGAGCAATGATTGTTTTAACAAGAAAATATTTAATCAGATAAATATTCGAGTATTTTGCTCTCAGATGCCAATATGCATCTAAAGCACTTTAAAATTGTCGTTTCTGGTGGAGGACACCCCAGACCCCCATTTGGGCTTCACGCTTTCGGTGCTTGTCGCCTCCGTCGAGCTACCCCCCCCCCCCCCATTTCTGTCAATCCTGGATCCGGCCCTGGTCTTCAGGGTCATCCAAGACCACTCGGACCAGCTCTCATCAGCTCTTCAGAAGGTCAATGCACTTGCAGAAAACTATTGGATCAATTGTTTATCTACCGACCAGGAAAGATTCCCAACCATCCCTGGGCTAATACCAGACTAGCTCCCACCTGTAATAGCTAAACACCTTTTGAATTGCCAGAGGTTGGCCCAGCTATGATATCAAAAGCCTGGAGTGGCTGCAAGTGGCTACAACAGTGGTGCTGCCATCTATAGTGAAAATGAGGAACTGAATATGCCATTCTGAACCCACAGTGAATGCACTCCTTGAGTGGAAAACAGAGCTAATGTGTCAAATGTAATATGACCATCCGTCAAAGTGCTTCCTCCTATTCGATATCTCTGGGAGCCCGGAGGGTACGTGGAGTGATGACCTATAAGGGGAGGTCCCCAACTCTGGGGTATGGGTAGGGGGCAAAAGGGCAAGAAGGCATCAAAGTGTGAAACATGATATATGAGTCAACGAGGAATAAATCAGAGATCACGCTAGTTACATAACAGTAAATTGTCATGACGGACATGATTTGGATGCGACGAACTTTTGACTCCATGATGGTTTCCTGAGAGACTCTGGCTAGTTATCCCTCCCTACAGTGGACGGGAGGTCGACAGAGGAGAGGCCTGTCTGAGAGGATGGGGTGATAGATTTCGGACACGATTCTCTGGCTGCTGCTTAGGAACATGTCATGGAGCTTTGTACACTCATCCCCAGTGTTTAGTTGGCCATAGGTATAAACCCATGGCATAATTGTGCCAAAAGTGAAGGATCATCAATAGACGGCGCTGTTTGACAAGGGATCCAATCACAAGCCATCATCACAGGTTTAACCGACGCCACCGTAACACAATTTCTGATTGGCTAAGGTACGTGTACAAACCGTAAATTCATACTTGCGGCATTCCCCAAATCGGACAGCTAACACCATCTATTGGTAATACTTTGAGGATCGCATCAACTGTAGCAGTTTCAGAGCGTGGGTAACGTAGTGGGTAGCAGTTTGAAACTGCGGAGGGAGTTCAAGAGCTTTGATGCTGCTACACACTCTTCAGCAGCCTCCTGCCCTCAGTTGCTGGTGGGGGGGGGGTCCTACAACCAAAGAAGATAATCTGTAATCATCAACTAAGGTCAAACACTAGGAATGGGCCTAATCCTTCATTAAGAAGTCTTGCCCTCCAAAGCAAACGAGAACACACCTAAACCAGGATTAATCAGTTAGAAATGAGTAATATCGATTGTCAGGTTCCCAGGTCTGTTACAAGGTTTCTCACCGACCCAAACAACGCCCACCTCAGATATTGGATTCTGCAAAGTTTTACCGATAACCATGGCAACCGATCTGACACATCATCTTGGTAGAGTTTTATCATCAATCTTATCGTGGGAATATGAATATTTCAAACAGAAAGAAAGTGGTGAGCCTCAAATATCTTGCATCCCTGGACATGTCTAGTGAGATTGGGGAAAAAAGTTCCTTGTACGCATGAAGTGATTCTTTTAAGAGCACTTGCGTCTCATATTCACACATCTGAACCCCCCTCGACAACACTTTGAAGTCGTCAGTAAATATTTTACCAGGCATCGCGTCTTGTGATGGAGTCTTGAAAGCGAACAGTGCACGGTTGTTTTGGGGGTAAACAACAGCTCACTGAGAACACAAGGGAGAGTAGAATAGCTCTGAGAAAGAGGTAGTAAGAAAGAGGTAAAGCTAGGAAGAGGTGAATGAAGCGAGGAAGAGGTGAAGCTAGAAAGAGGTGAAGCGAGGAAGAGTATAACCAAGAAAGAGGTAAAGCTAGAAAGAGGTAAGCAAGAAAGAGGTAAAGCCAGGAGGTAAAGCTAGAAAGAGGCAAAGCTTTAAAAGGTAAAGCGAGGAAGAGGTGAAGCTAGAAAGAGAAAAAGCTAGAAAGAGGTAAAGCTAGGAACAGGTGAAGCTAGAAAGAGGTGAAGCTAGAAAAAGCTAGAAAGAGGTAAAGCGAGAAAGAGGTAAATCAAGAAAGAGATAAAGCTAGAAAGAGGTAAAGTGAGAAAGAGGTATAGCTGGCGGTGCTGCTCCATTGGAGTTTTCTCTGGCGATTGGCTTTCAATGGGAAATTCATCTCTGTTGGTTTCCTTTCGACTTCTGCTGTGACCATGACACAAAGACTGCCGACAATGGTTTTCTATGGTTACGTTGCCCATAGAGCCAAACAGACAGGAGACCTCTCAGTGGAGTGGCGCCTTTAGACTGGCGTTTGATGACAGAAATAAGGTAGACATCACAACATACCTGGGTACCATTCACCCTGATTACTTCCTAAGTGATCCTTGATCAAGTTGATTGTGACCGTGTTCATGCAAACCGTGATTGATGGGAAAATCTCAACCGAGTAACCGGCTCTCAACCAAACATACTTCCAAATATGATGAAATATAGGAATTACAGGAGAAGAGAAGGAAAAGAAAGTGACACAATAACCAATATTGGTGAAATCAACAACGGTTTTGTTTCATTCATTAAAATAAAGCTGGGAGAGGCTTGGTTGCTTAGCGACATCAGACTCTGTCTCAAAGAAATCTGCCCGAGGGATAAAATATTGATGATAAGCTCTTACTAATGAGTATATCATGTAGTACATGTACCGATATCCTTTTTGGTTTCATTAATTGGGAGTCGTAGCCACAAACATGACCAGTTCTTTGGTTGGAAACACGAAAAATCCTCCCCACTTATGTATGATCACTGTTACTCCACTCTGAGGTATTTTGTCCCTGGAGGAGACGGTTCGGGGAGAAAGCTGGTCCGATCCAAGATGTCCTCAGACGGGTGGTTACCCGAGGTCAGCATAATCACCAATAGATCTACTGTAGATCTGTGGCTGTGATTTGACTAACATGCTTGCTTTTTTCACTTTGAATGCATTGACTTCATCAGCACTTTGATTGGTTTCGTGTTTGCAATCATCTGAGCGTCCAGAAAGCCGTGACTAATGAATGGCATGTAAAATAGCAGGATACTGACTGGATGAAAGAAACATCCCTCTGCATGGAGATTCCTCTCCTCTGCACGGAGATCAGTGTCATTTGATGCTCATCACCAGATCAAACTTACCTTCATCAAGGTTCGGCATCAAAATAATCCTATCTCAGTTGAACCTACTCTTTTTAGGACACCTTTGGGAGTGGTCAGTGGTGTGCTTAATTGAGAGGTGGCCTCAATACCCAGAGGTGAAAATGAACATATGTGGGACTGAACGCTTGTTGTCCTTAATAGAGAGTTGTCCTCATGGCAGCGGTGTCCATTAGGGGGGTCCTAATACTGTACTTACCTAAAAAGACAGAAAAAGAATATACTAAGAGAGTGGTCAAGATTAAGAGATCAGTGTCGAAATGGTCACTTTTGAAAACTGGGTACAGTCCAAAAAGTTAGAAGTTTATAGTCTGATATCAACAACGGTTACCGTCGGTAGAGGTTCTCATCCGACTTTACACTTTAACCCCAGTCTACCCTGAAACCTTTCAGTAGAACTCAGATGAGCTGCTCATTCAGCGCTACAATCTGAGCATTTCTGACCGGTACCCATTTATACACCTGGGTGGAGAGAGACAAAGACACTTGCCCAAAGTCTCATGTCCAGTGGGATTCGAACCCGGGACCCTCTGACTGCTAGTCAGACACCCGAACCACTAGACCACTGTGGCTCCTGCAAAAAGCATCGAAACAGTAACCCTCATTTGAAATATTGTATACCAAGAACGAAGCAAATGAGACATTCTTTCTGGATGGCAAACCATCCACATCTCATCACCCTCAAGATGACTTCCTCCCTGACACAATCCACAAGATTCTCGTTTTTGTCACGTTCTGCTGTCAGATCATATCAGACGATGATTCACCCGTGTAATGCAACCTCGTCCCCGGGAACAGATGCCTGAGTGGTAAGATGGTAGGGAAATGGAATGCACAGATCAACTGGGACAAGGTTGCTGGAACAAACATTGCATGAGAAGTTGAACATCATCAATGATAACATTGGACATTTTGTAATGTTTTCGTTCATCCAAAGGATTACATCAGAATCAGGACACCATAATTTCTGCTCGTCTAAAGCGGCCCATACATGATCAATATTATTGCACAATATGGGGCCCAAAATAGGGGCATGTGCTTCTGGTCTGATGGTAGAAGACTGGCAATAATATTGCCAATTTTGATCCTCATATTGTGCAATAATAATTGTATTGGTCGCTTTAGAAAGTTTTATTCCAGATTCTCGGAAAGGCAAAAGACAGGATTATATCTCGGCCATTTTAGAGGCACTGCACCGTGCCCCTAAACATTTTTTTAGGTCCCAGTGCCCCCACCAAATTCTGATCACCAAGTTCGATCCTTTCCAAGTCAATGCACGCCAACATTTTGAGTCAATAGCATTTCAAACATTGCCATCATGTTCACATCAGGTGTTTTCAGCATCGAATCTCTCATTCACTCCTTCTCCATCAAATCAGCACAGTATGGCTTCCTCTTCCCCCGCAGGTGATAATTAAATATTCTCTGCAAGTAATCAGCAGCTAACAGCAACGACGAAGACTTCAAGATGGCGGTAGATGGGGTTTCCTTCTTTTATTTTGATCTCAGCCAATCAATCAAAATTTAATACTTTTTTTAGTGATTAATGAATGTGGATTGAAGAAGGTAAGCAAACGGGTAGGACAGAGACACGGAGAGAAGGCAGCAAGCCTTTTAAAGCTTCTCTAAGTTGGGCTGGGTTGCAGGCAAGATAGGTGGCCAAAGGCCAGATTGAGACTGAAAGAGATAAAACTTGAAAATCCCACTCAGCGTCATCTTAGGATCAAAACAAATACACAACTTACACTAATGGTAAAAGCTTTTTCATGCTTTCCTAAGCCGTCACCATTGCTTCTCCTAATTGCCTTTACACACCAAAAACCAATTTACAACATCTCTCTCCATCATCTTACATTATTTCCCCGTGGAGCTGGAAAAATGTCTCGGAATATGACATTAATCGGAAATGCAATACAGAAGATGTCTCATGATCAACACTTTTTTCTGATGACCAAGATTGAAGTTATCTAAGTTGATTTGCCTCAGGAGCACAAATTGCCGGACTTCATCACCAACCAATCTGAAAGTTCTTTTCCAACATTGCTCTAGGCCAAACCAACATCCTCCAGTCGTGGATTTTTGATCAGAAGCTTGTGATTCTTGATCGTGTTTTTTTTTCATTATTACATAATGTGGCACCAGGAAGTCAATTTGGTCCAATACATGGATTTCCATCCCCAAACATAATCTTCCACTCACCGGAATCGTTCCAGACACTCTGGGACACAGGGCCATGGTAGTGTTGGCATTTCATATCTTATGTATCCAGGGCCAAGAATCTTGCTTCCTTTATCCACAATAGTTGCCTGCCTCAGACAATACTGGCAGCATCGCTGCATTAGATAGAAAAGAAGTACATTTTGTATTGTATTTGATTTTTCCGTCAGGACTGAAGCCATAGCATTATAGGCCCTGGTATATACGGAGGAGAGGCCATCTCAAGCTACTCATGTTCCTCACTTGGATGGGGTCCGTTCCTTGCCCTTGCAAAGGTACAAGGTAGAAGGCACCACGGCTTACTGTTCCATGCGATGGACATAAAGAGCCAGGAATGAAATCCCATGGCCTGGGCTGGATTCGAACCCAGGACCTGCCACTTGCTGAGGCGGACAATAACCACTCAGCTATCAGGAAAAAGAAGTTCACCAACTACAAAGTCCGCACTTTGTAGACCCGGGCTTCATTAAGCCCACCTATTTTGTAGTGTAAGCAGGAGAAGTCTGGACTTTGTAGTGTAAGTACGGCTATGGTCACTTATCGTGGAATCTGTGTCGCTTTATCAGCTACCCTCACGGCTATTGTGCTCTCAACAATGCATTCAACATGTGAATGACCCAGTTCCAATCACCTAGTAATACGTCTAGGTCACTGACCTAGACATACGTCTAGGTCACTGACCTAGACGTAGATTAATTGTTTTTCGGAAACGGCCAGCAAGCGATCATTAAAAGCATCATTTAGGGTGAATCAAGGTAACTTTTTGAAAATCAGCATGCGCATTTGTAAATAATGGGCAGTTTATTATCAGAATCGATTAGGATATCGAAGATTCGAGGTTGGCTTAAAATAAGGACTTTAAGTGTTAAGATGTAGCACAGGTCTCATGGTCTTAACATTTCTTTTTCACTTTACCCCTTATAAAGCCCACTGTGTCTGGCTGTCGGTTGAGAAATACTTCATCAACATTTCAGGGTGCAGGATGTCGAAGCAAACCAAGGAAGTGCTCGTGATTGGCAGTGAGAGGCAGAGTGTGATTGGTCAATCTCTTGAATTCTTAGAAGGTCAAGGTTACAATTTTCACTTCATCATCCCTGACTACCCCAACACGACAGCGAAATTGAAGCAGCGACTCTTTTGCGATGATGATATTTCTTTCGACGTTGGGGCGTTCATCGACGACGCTGTAGAATACGTCAGGGTACACAAGATAGATGGTGTGATCGCCTTCGGTGACATGGACATGCTCCTTGTTGCTGCCGTATGTGAAAGGTGTGGCCTCCCTGGTCCAACACCAGAGGCTGCCTTTCTCACTCTCCATAAATATTACTGCCGAGTTGCTGAAAATTCTCAAATTTGGTTCGAAGGAATTGACCTCTTTGATGACAATTCCTGGAGGTCGAAGGTACGATATCCTTGCTTTGTCAAGCCGACATGCTTGCAGGCTGGTATTGGTGGAAGGAAGGTAAATAATGAAGAGGAGATGGAAGATACCTTGATGATGCAGAGGGAGATGTTGAGGCCCTATTTCGACTTGACGAGAATGATTTTTGAAGCCGTCGTTGACAAGTCGAAGTATCCGTTGGCCGATCGTTTCCTGGTGATCGCCGAAGAACTGGTTGATGGTGATGACGTGGCAAATCATTGTGTGGAAGGTTGGGTCGACGGTGAAGGACAGTGTAACATTTATACTGTGCACGATGACCAGCCACCACTGCCTGGGTTATCCGTTTTCGAGTCAGAGATTGTCCCAACTAGTATTGGTCCTCTGGAGTTGCGGTTCATAGAAAGGCACACGAGAAAACTCGTTGAGAACATCGGACTGCGATCATGTCTATTTGTCAGCGAAATCTTTCTACGTACGATCAACGGCTCCCCAAGAGTTGATACAATAGAAGTCAATGACAGGATAGGGTTTAATCACCATAGTATGCACATGACAGTCTCCTTGGCATCACCCCTTCATATAGCTGTACAGATTGCCTGTGGGGAATACAACAGAGCTTCAGATGAAGGTAAAACGATTGCAGCAGGTCTAAAGGAGACATACGGCGCCTTAGTCAACATGTGGACTACAAGATCCGGGAAAATGTCCGACTTACTGGACTTTGATATGGTGGAATACTACACACGGAATCCGGATACAGGTGTCTTTGGGTTGAATGGAAAACCTGGCGTCTTACTTGAGTTCCCGAAGAATGAACAGTTCTCGGCGGTTGATGAAGGGATTCGTTTGGGACAGTTTACCATAATTGGAACTGATCCTGAAGAACTGAAGACTAGAGCCCGTGAAATCAGAACAAAATTGGTCAAAGATTGAGACTGAGACTGAAAGAGATAAAATTTAAACCCCGTTCGTCGGCGTCATTTTAGGAACAAAACAAGTACACTAATGGTAAAAGCTTTTTCATGCTTTCCTAAGCCGTCACCATAGCTTTGTTAGAGTAAACTTCTGTTTGTCTATGGTGCTGCCACCTATTATATCAATGTAATGATTCATCTGTATATAAATATATAGATTGTACTGTATGCTGTCGCCATCTACGGTGAAGTATGTAAACCATTAAGTATTTGCATATAATAAACTGACTTCTGGGATAGCGTCACTTCCGCCCAGCAAGACGATGAGACAACGTGTTGTTCGATTTCTTTGTGATTAAAATCCGTCTTCAATCTAAATTATCCGGTGCCATCAGAGGTCATAATGGCTACACCTGCAACATGCTTCTCCTAATTGCCTTTACACAGCAAAAACCAACAACATCTCTCTCCAACATCTTACATTATTTCCCCGTGGAGCTGGAAAAATGTCTCGGAATATGACATTAATCGGAAATGCAATAGGATGTCTCATGATCAACACTTTTTTCTGATGACCAAGATTGAAGTTATCTAAGTTGATTTGCCTCGGGAGCACAAATTGCCAGACTTCATCGCCAACCAATCTGAAAGTTCTTTTCCAACATTGCTCTTGGCCAGACCAACATCCTCCAGTCGTGGATTTTTGATCAGAAGCTTGTGATTCTTGATCGTTATTTTTTTTTCATTATTACATAATGTGGCACCAGGAAGTCAATTTGGTCCAATACATGGATTTCCATCCCCAAACATCTTCCACTCACCGGAATTGTTCCAGACACTCTGGGACACAGGGCCATGGTAAAGTTGGCATTTCATATCTTATGTATCCAGGGCCAAGAATCTTGCTTCCTTTATCCACAATAGTTGCCTGGCTCAGACAATACTGGCAGCATCGCTGCATTAGATAGAAAAGAAGTATTGTATTTGATTTTTCCATCAGGACTGAAGCCACAGCATTATTGGCCCTGGTACGGAGGGGAGGCCATCTCAAGCTACTCATGTTCCTCACTTGGATGGGGTCTGTTCCTTGCCCTTCCAAAGGTACAAGGTAGAAGGCACCACGGCTTAGTGTCCCATGCGATGGACATAAAGAGCCAGGAATGAAATCCCATGGCCTGGGCTGGATTCGAACCCAGGACCTGCCACTTGCTGAGGCGGACAATAACCACTCAGCTATCAGGAAAAAGAAGTTCACCAACTACTTGCAATAGTCCTCTGTCTGCTAAATGATTTACCGCTGGCTATATTTGATGTCATAGAATAATCAAACACCTTAATGCATGTACCGAACAGATTACTTTCTCCTTCCTTGTGATTCTTGCCTGAGGTCGAATGACTGTTGAGGTCACTGATATTACACATCACTGGTATGTATTTGTTCAGGAAAATGGTCTTTGACTGTCTACAGGATATATCCATCACACTAGGCAATAGTTTAAAGGCCCTTTGTGTACCCCAAGCAGATCACTAGATGAATAAGAGGACCCACACCATAAAGGGCCACGGTATTGCCACTTTTTGTCGACAGCCGGCGCCACCGGCAGTGATTGCATCTCCTGACTGTGCTATGAATCGTGTGATATTTCTAATGTAGCAAACATATGAAAAACTCTGGCTTGGATCGCAAACCCAGTGAGAATTTGGCTGGCATTTGTCGATAGTAATGCAATTTGGAGATTGACATGCTAGCATTATCATTGGTCTGTTCAGAGTGTAGGCTATATAACTAACTCAAATGGTGAGGAGAAAATGGTGAAATGGTGAGGAGAGTTGAGCAACTACAAACATTCATGGTATTTGATTGTCAGTCAGCTGAACTACGCCTTAAACAGACAAGAAGGGAGTCATGACGTTCAGCAGTGTCCTGCCAGGCAACTAAAAGATTCCACGCAGGGGGTAAATGTTGAACGTATGGACTCCATCACCACATGAAAGGCAGCCAAAAATCATAAAAGATTATGAACAACAGTGACTTTCCCGTTCATGTTTCCCTTGATAGAAGAGCATTCATTCCTATAAATGCCTTGTTTTCATTAGCAGTACGATAGACTCCATTGAGGAGATCACTAAACGATTATCCTCTCTAATCTTCCCATCCATCACGAGTCCTTTGGGCGCCATTTTCCATCTTCTATGCTCATAAACGGCAAGATTAGGTAGCGAACAGACGATCGTACGATTCGGTAAGCGTCGAGCAGCATCTGATGTCTTTTTGCTGACGTAACCACGGTCCTCATGGGTCTGATATGTTATGAAACAAGTTTGGAAAAAAGACTGGATAAATGTGAACTGGAATATGATAATGCCATTGAGAATGCATGGTTCTCTAATTTCCTATATACTAATATATGTGTCTTCTCTTGGGGAGGTGAGAGATAACACAGAAAACAGCAACTTAGAAATGAACTGACAAACTTTCAACACACGAAGCTCAACGAAAGTGCTCCTCTCCAATACACCTAGTTGTGGCTGTGTGCGAGTGGTAGAGGACAGAACTGGAAACTTCTAGCTTTTTCTTCACATGTTACTATCTTGATCATCAATGTCAGCAGTTGCTGCCCCTTGAAAATTGGACCCAAACTTCGTGTATCTGAGGTTTGGTGCCAACAGGCCAGCGGTTACGAAACGTGCCCTGCTAACGGACTATGATGACGACGACGGACACCACGTCATGACTGTGAGCTAACGAGTCACCTTGACGCTGGCCAGCAGGTGGGGTTTAGGGGTCGGGATTGCGACATGGTTGCTCGCTTTGTGAAAGATGCAGAAAGACTGCACAGAATACAATCCCCACTTACCAGCCAATAGCCAATTAATTTTTTGTGGCCCCAGTCTCAGTCTGATTTATAATCGAGACCATGATCATAAATCATACTCTGAACTCCAGATCTGTTTAAGATTCACGACAAGACAATAGACGCCAAGATTACCTCCGATACGCAATTACCTCACCGTTACCTCTGGGAGATATCACGTCTGCGCGCAGACCGAGGCAGTTCTTTGTTCCGACAAGGAATGGCCATTCAGGTGAAAGGAATATTCCGTGATCTCTTGCACTTTTTTCGAACCACTTCACCGCTGAGCCACTTTTTATCGGACATTATTTGCAATGCAGATCATGCAGTCGCCGTAATCAGACGGACCGCTACCATGACGATCTCATGAGAAATACCGTCTAACACGGCCTTTAATCAGACAAGAACCCAACGGTGCACGGTCATATAGGAACAGGCAAATCTTGAATTGATCTAAATGAGAAAGTTTCATGTGGCGTTCCCATTAGAGAAGTTGAAGAGGAAAGAGTGAGGTATTTTATGCGACACTTCAATGTGAAGGAGTGCGTGGAGTATATGCCATAAGATATGAGGTGTTGGGTAAACTTTCTTGTTCTCCTCTTATGGTGATTCAAGTTTTTAGGACATTAGTCTAAATACCGAGAGCGGTACCTCTCAAAATTGTTAAATTATGCAGATACACTTCACATCAAGAATGGAAAAGTTCTTTTTTTAACTTTTTACACAGACTGAGGCATCTGGCTGCCCAACTGTCCCAGCCACACTTTCCAACAATGGAAATACCCCAAACAAGCGGACAAAAAACCTGTACCATCGCATCTGAATCAGCAGGCTGTATCAGAGCATGAACAGCTGGGGGACAGCGCCCGTGTTTTTCTGAACAACCATTGTGTGATCCAATCATGAATTAGTATGATCACACGACAAAAATAGCATGAATCGAGTGCAAATAAAATGATATTTAAAAATTGATTCCCACAGACGATTTGTTAGCGCATGGACTGTGTAGGCCACTCGTACTATAGAAAGTTCATGATGGTTTTTAGCCTGAACAACTTTTGAAATTTGATCCAGGGATTTTCCCTTTGTTGTTCACTTAAAGATAACACGTCCCGCCCGCACACTAATCATATCATTAAACGATCAAATGCAGACATATGAAAATAGTTTATTGATCAACAGTCTACTGGTCACCTTTGAGCTTAACAACAGAGGAAAAGTCAATGACGAGCTATTTTGAGTTGATCTAAGGACATTCAGTGGATTTTTTACTATCACGGGCCAACTGGACCTCCGAGGAAATTTGTAACCCACTCCAGCAAAAGTAGCGGAATGTCACAGGTGATTATCTTTCTCATATAACTATTATTACCTGTGCTGTCCACTACTATTGTCAACCTGTAGAGACATACATTTCAGCTGCTGTGTTGTAAATTTGTCAAATGTCACAATGGGGAGAGACACTGAAATCAACAAACCATTGGGTCGTCTTCTGTCCACATTCCAACTATTTTGCTGTCATGGGTCACAAATGTTGGCATTTATGGTATGGCTTAGTATTCATGCCAATCAATCATGTTATTTTGGATTAATGTCACTTTATTCCATGTAATCCGTCTAATCTCTTCAATCGATTCAGTTGTTCAAACCACTCACATCATAGTCATACTGTCTTACTGGTATGTGGTTTTACATCACGTGGTAAAGGGTTGAGATAATGGCTGGTATTCATAAAAGTTAGCAAATGCTTTTACTTAAGATTTACACAGCGAGGTCCAATGTAAATGTACCACAAAACTTGAAGGAAAAGCAATTGCTAGTTTTTTTTAACATCAGCCAATGCTCAGTCATCAATCAAGCCTTGTCAACCTCAACCTTTTCCTCGTCCTCGCTCATTTTTTTCATCATCTACCTTGCATTAGACACAAGAAGGCACATGTATGCATCATTCACCTTCAGTATTGTGGTCCCAGAGTACCTCACAGTGAGGACCTTACATGGTTCACTAGAGTCTCACTAGAGTCAGAATCCTGTAGAAGAGACGGCTGAATCACCCATCATCAGCATTGTGGTCACAGGGTTTTCACCAGGATTATTTTTATGGGGGTAATGGGGAGGCTGTTTATAGTGCAAAGTGCCATGGGGGAGCACGAGGGGGTCCCCCTTGCATAAAGTTTTTTTGAAATAAACAATGCAAAAGAAGTGATTTCCAAGCATCTCAGACATGAAAATGAAGCAAAAATCAAAGTCTACCGCCGCCACAAAATAATTTTAAAAACGTTAGTCAGCAAACCTGAGGGGGTGATATCCTCCCCTTAAATAATTTGAGGGGGGGAGAGATCACCCTCATCCCCCCTCTGGTGGAAACACTGTAGGTCCGAGAGTACCTAATGGGCCAAGATATTGGTTCTTATACGGCTCACTAAATGTCAGAATCCCCATTGAAGCGATGGCTACAGAGATTGAATGACATGACAGACAAAAGGCTGTTTTGTAATCTGTATTGATTTGAAAGAAGACATTGTTGTGTACTATGACCTGAACAAGCTGGTCTCAGGTTGATATTGAAAGATGTCACGAAGAACAATGCGATTTTCATGATAAGACGAGGAAAACATATTGATATGACCACAAATCTGCTCTCACTGGCTGGATGGAGGCACTGTGGCGTAAAAGGTGTAAATGTCATCTGGGACAGGGTACCCAGCATCTAGGGTAACGGCTGCCTGTGAGGGTCAGGGGCTGGAGGTTAGGGTTAGGATGAGTAGGCTTAGGGGCAGGGGTAGGAGGCCAGGTATAAAGGGTTGTGGGATCGGGGCCAGGGGTTAGGATTCAAAGTGGACGACATTCACCCCTTCAGCCACTGTGGCCTTGTTGCAGTGGTCGACTCCAGCAATGACAGTTTGTGTCAGACAGTTTGTACCTTCTGCATTGGGTTGATGACGAAGGTTTTTGACACTGGCACAAATGAAGGAGGCAGGAGAGGTTTTCTCTCAAGTCACAGATGTAGATGGAAAACCTAACGGCAGCCTGGATCCAGAGCATGAGACAAAACGGCAGTAACCTTGGCTACAAGGCTTGTCTCTGATATCAGATGGCTTCCTTTCATCTGAAATTTTTTCTGCCATTCGTCAACACACAGACCAAGACAACTTCTGATCTTGGTCACAACTTACACCTTACCTTCATTCATCACAACATTTTGTCGTTCAAACACACGGTAGAAGGCTGTCCCCCTCTCAACAGCAGCTGCAGCCATCATCATCATCAATACGTTGGCTCTCCAATCACCTGTGTAACGACTAGAGCATCCTCGATACTCCTGATTCACCTTTGACGATGAAAATAATCCAATACGATACCATTTCATCCATTATTTTGATCTGAATTCATCGCAGCTTTACCGTGAAAACAATCCTCATGGTTCATATTGTCCTATAGTTCATGTCAATAGACCAATATTTGAAACATCGGTGAGGTACACGTCAAGCTCATCTTCTGCTCCTCGTAATGTTTACGTTTTCTATTGCCGGCACATGACACTATACTTCAATGATCGACTGCCTACAACACAATGGTCGTGATCGCGGAAGCCCTCTATGGGCTATAAATAGTATTCGCCTGACGGGAGTTAACTGCTCGCTCCACGCGTAATGCTTCACTAATTTAATTGCAATAGACAAAAGATTATCGAAAAGGTCTTTTAGAGGATACAGGGTGTTCCGTTACAGATGCTAACCCAAAATACAATGAAACAGCATAAACTCCAGTTATTTGATCCTAAGATGATGAAGGACTTCTTGCAAAAAATAAACACTAGATCACATCACAAGCCTACCATAGTCTAATTCACTATTTTAGCAATAAATTCCTCTGAATCATATGACAGAGACTTACACTGCAATAAGGAGGCAGAATTCCACACCCTGGTCTGATTGGACCTATAAAACAGTTCATTATCCATTAAGTTCACAAAATGTTTCGATTCATATCCAACCTGTTGCCAATCGGGCAAATCATCGTAACAACATCCATTCACAAACTGTTTCTTTAAGCGGCAAAACCTCACTTATAAATCACGCTACTTAAAACATATGTTTACATCATTTTCACCCCAAGTTGGGCACAGTTGCACACACAAAATGCTCAGTTCTACACCAATTCTGTACAGGGGGATATTTCAACTTGATATGGAATGCAGCAGGTGATTCCATTCCCAGGAGGCCAAGCTTCCTCCAGAAAAAGCCCAGATGAACGATACTCGACATCACTGGTGTTACCTCTTGCTAATTTTATGTCTAAACACTCCATTAGCGAGGCTATTCTGAAGGACTTAGCAGTCAGAACTACCACAGGGCAATTACCAGGCATGTAGCCTACAAAACATGTGAGAGTGGCACTCATTGCTAGAAAATATAGGGGGGGTGCAATCGTTAAAGGGTCAGATGACTGAGAGGCCGTGGATTCAAATTTGTGGTCAAGCCACCATCAACCAGTCAGCCCCTATTCTCAACTACCGGTACACACTGAATGAGCAACTCCTCAAATTCCCAAGGAAGGTTTCTGCAGAAAGGGGTTTGGGGCTGTATAAGAGTGGAAAGCATGAAAAAAAGCCTAACGATACAAAAATGAAACAAGTAAAGGGGGCCACGTGTCAAGCCCTGATAAAAACAATATGACCAAAGCACACCACAGAATACATACAATGGAAACAAACTTTCCTTCACACCAGATTCTGCTGCTAAAAAGAAAGATTTTTCATTGACTTACTTTCAAAGTGTGCATCCAAAAACAAGTTAAGCCGAAGAAGAAGCCAGCCACAGTTCACAGAAACGACGTTCTCAACCTCAAATTGCGAAGACATGCAAGCAACTGGAATGTTTATTACTTTTCTGCACAAACAATCAAACTCTTAAAGTTTGACTAATTGATGGCACTTATGACTTTCAAATTGGAACTCAATGGATGGCAAATATTTAGACAATGACATATATGAAGGGTACATCTCATAAATCAACACAGACACAGCCAAACGCTTCAAAAAACACCTCAGATGAGGTTTATGAGAGCAATATCTTGAAAACCATACCATACCTCCTTGTTTCATCAACTTATCTTTGATTTGAACATGTCCACACCAACAGGGTTTCTGCCAGAGGGTAAAATGGGTAAAATTCCGTACCCTTAAATTTTTCTAGGGTACGGAGCCGTACTCTCAAAAACGTTGGGTAACCATTTTTCCATGAAGTGATACCAGCGGCACGGGGATTTTATGCTTCAAAATACGCCTAAAATGACACCAAACATCGTTTAAAACCTTTTTAAAAATCAACCAATAAAATTTCAAAAAAAAAATTTTTTTGAAAAATTTTTTTTGAAAAAAATTTTCAAAATTTTTTTGAATTCAAAAAATTTTTGAAAAAAAAAATTTCAAAATTTTTTTGTCCGTACCCTCGTTTTTTTTCCTGGCGGAAACCCTGACCAATGATGCTGGGCCTGGGTGCCAATAACCAGACTAACCACAAGCAAATCCTACATCAGCCTACGAAAGCGACCGGTGTGGTGGTGTTGTACATGTAGTTGGGTTTCCGACTAGCGGTCAGAGGGTCCCGGGTTCAAATCCCACTGTGGCATGAGACTTTGGGCAAGTCTCTTTGCCTTACTGACCTCTTTCCACCAGGTGGATGGGTACCGGTTGGAAATGCTCAGATTGTAGCACTGAATGAGCAGCTCATCTGAGTTTTACTGAAAGATTTCAGGATAGACTGGGGTTAAAGTGTCAAGTCGGATCAGAACCTCTACCGTTGTTGATATCAGATGAAAACCCAAACTTTACCTGCAATGAACACAATACCAAAATTCTTGGAAATCAACATCAGTGGATATCTGTGGTCATAATTTCTGATCAAGAGACAAAACCCGCAGCTGAAACCATCAACATGATCAACGACATGTACCTAGGACCAAGGTTGAAGAACTCAATAATGACGACACAATGACAAATATATTGCATTTGAACAGCTTCATAAAGAAGCACTTGACGAGACAGTGGATGACACGAGTTTGTTCAAATATGAATCCAATATTTGATATTTATATTGCTTGAAGAGGTTTGTGAAATGATGGAGAAAATGTCTACAGTGAACATTGAAAAGAGTTTGAAATGAGAATTGGAGGGTTTTAACTTTTGAGACAAATTTTTGCAATATCAACATGATTGATGTAAGGCAAACATTTTGAGGCAGGAATATCACACTGGAACATAATTGGCACGAAACTACATGTATGGTCTCGAAGAATAATCAGAATTTTTAACCACCGGACGGTTCGAAATCTTTGAGAACTGTTGAAAATCAGCAGCCAAATCATGGTGGAGTTAAGTCAAATTTCTCATTCTGATGACAATGCACTGCCCTGAGTAAAAATGTAGCAGAACTGCATGTGTACCCGGAGTAATATTTGGACAAATCTATTACTCCAATTGATTTCTGGTAGTCGGTGGTGAACTAGTAAGTGGCTGGCTCTATCCCTGAGGGTTAAGTTTCTGGTAAGAGCCAGGAATGATTAACCATCGTCATCAACGAGAGAGGCTGCCTGTCAAGGAACGAAGGAACCCTGGATGTCACATGTGATTCACCGGTGTGACTCACAGGCAAGTAATTGACAATATGATGATCGAGGGGCCATCTCAAGATGCTTTCAGCAGCAGACGAGCTGACAGAGCACCCTGCCTTGATGAAAAGTTACAACAAACGTCATTCTCCCAAAGCAGGGTTTGGTCTCACTCCTCTTCATACACTCACACACAAAGTTTGTTACTGGATATAGAGGAGTGAGGTAAAAACCCCTGCTGTGGGAGGATGGCAACATTGTGGAATGGATCTGGGGTGTTCTCACTGCAAGTGAAACATGGATGACTGTTTCATTATCGTGGAGTAAGATGATGACAACGTCCACGGCACGGCAGGTTAGGGTGGAAATGTTGCTCAAATTGGAACTGAAAACAAGGATGACTCTAGGTTACTAGGCAACCTGGCAGTCAGAGGACAGGGGGACAACTATCATCTGAAATGCTAAGCAGGGTTTCCGCCAGAATTTTTTTCCAGGGTACAACCTGTAGACTGTAAGGAGGGGGATTTCAAAAAAAAATTTCCAAAAATTTTTTTTCAAATTTTTTTTTGTTAATAATGGCATCCAGAGTCATTTTTTACACTCCAAAATGCAAAATCCCTCTGGCGGGGACCCTGCTAAGGGGTAAATTCTGGCAGCGTTCTCAACTGCATGCTACTGAGGACATCTAAGGGTGTGAGATTTGGAAATGTGCCCAAATTAGGGCACTGAGAAGTGTGTCCAAATTACAAGAGAGAAATTCACATGCAGTATAAATGGTCGTTTATACGTGTATGGGTTTTCTGACCGTTCCAAATGTACTCAAATCTGCTTCTAAAGACATACTAGCCCAAGAAAGTCACATTTCAAAAAATATGCAATTCTTGGTGTGGCAATCACTGAAATCATGATTATTGGAGCCCAAATTAGGCAGAAGGTGTGCCTAAATTCATGATTGAAATAGAGGATGCAGGTTTGGAGTAAACTATTCCTGGAGAGTAACTCTTTGATGGCAGGTTTCTCCAAGGGGTCTGGTGTCCTCATCTCCATTGTAATAAATGTCACTTTTTAAAAACTTCTGTCATTTGATGAGCTGAAAATGAACATGAGTAGGCACC